>VXAA01006391.1:598101-630487 GCA_013399115.1 Anseranas semipalmata
GGAAGGGAAGGGAAGGGAAGGGAAGGGAAGGGAAGGGAAGGGAAGGGAAGGGCACACCGCGACGTGGTAACAGCGCATCTCCGCCACGCGGAGCTGACCACAGAGCTCAGCAGCGCCGCTGAGGAAAGAAACAGGCAAGCAAAGGATTTCCTCCAAGAAAGAGCATCAGGTGCACATGAATGCTAGAGGTAAAAGAAAACATACCTGGCGGTGATCAGGAATAAAGAATGAGAATGATTCCATTTGTTTCCTGGTATACGCTGGCACACTTCCAGCGAAGTCCATAAGGTGACCAAGATTTACAGCAGTTTGAGGCTCTGGTCCAATGAGCTAATTTTCTCGTATTGCTGCATTATGAATTTGGCAGAGCAAGTTCCCACTAAGGGTCCCGTCACCATGACTTTATTTGGAATCAGCAGCACTAGTACAGAGGTTCCCTGGTCGGTGTAGACATCGTGTTTACACCAGAAAAGGAGAACCTGTAGAGGTCACGTTTTGTTTAATGGAAAGAACACAACTCGCTATGCAGAAAGCCAAATGTTATTAGCCTTGCTTAGCTGAGTAGTTCCAGGATTGCCAATGAGAGCAAGGCACCTCAAAATCTGAGTCTTGCTCACCTGAGCAGTCTCACTGACTTTAATGGGATTAGACACGCGAGTAAAATATACAGGATTTCTCCCTTAATGCTGAACAAGCTAGATGAACAGAGTGCTCATCCTTAAATTAGTTACTCTGGATACTACTTAAATACAAATAGCAAATAAGTGATGATAATGGTTGTGTATCTGGTGTTGGGTCCCAGCTGCCACAAGGGAATTTCAGCATTCATCGCTATTGGGCATCTGACAGCCAAGTACTTTTGTTTGCAATGGCTGTACCATATGAGAACTGTTAGCATCTCCAGATAGACTAAGGAAAAGAAACTTGAAGAAGTTATAAACCTGCAGAAGGATCTGCTTATCACTTTTGTCCCCTGAACGTCTTTCTGTAAGTATCCAGTTAAAACGTACATCTTTTCCACCTGTCTCAGGAAGCACACCAGCCTGCACAGACCAAAGTCTGAGTCAGCTTAAGTTATGTAAGTAATAGTCAGTAAGTTATATGTAAGGTCCAGAAAAAGTAAAATACCACAAAGAACTTTATTTTCAAAAAGTTTTGATGGAACTGCACAAAATATCAGCCTGGTCATTCTCCGAATCTGAGTAATCAAATAGTAATTTTAACTAGATCTCAGTTTCAAGAGAAGGCCTATGTCAAATAAATAAAAGTATATGCAAGCAATGGGCCTTGATGCATCTCCTTGACAGGTCCCTCCTTCATTATGAATTTCAAAAATGTAATGTTAAACAAATCTATCCAATTCTACAATTCTATCCAATTCTACAAGCCAATCCTTGGCTTTTTGAATTCTAAATCCAGCTACCACTGGAGTCTGCAGAAGGACTGAAGGAGACAACTTGGCCACTGAAACATAGCCACAGGTTGAAAGAGTACTCCAAAACACCATGGGTTGCTGCAGGGAGAGCAGCAGTACTCAGGGGTAGCAGCAGGAAGACTGATGGAAGTGGAGTACCTGCCGTGCCAGTCAGTGTGTCTACATGGGGGTTGCTCCCCTAACCACTGACAGTGATCTTAAAATCAGGTGTTCTCTCTGGTGTTAAAACACCTATGCTCTGAGGGAAATAAAACAGGATGTAAACACAAGATGTGCCGAAATCAGCCAAGGGATCTACAGAATGGTTCACATGCCAAAAAAATCCTAATGCTAGAAACTAAGTTAACAAGGGAAAGCCCTCGGGCAGAGTCAGGAAATTGAAGCGTACCAACTGCTTTTCTCCCTGCTACTTCATATCTTACACAAAACAAAGGCTCTCAACTTAAAAGACAACTGAAAAGAGAGATGATACTGGTCATTTGACTAACCGGAGAACTAAACTGTGCTACTAGTCATGGTTGGGTTACTCTGAAACACTTCCAAAGCAGTTATGAAATCAGGCTAAACTTAAAGAAATGCCAGAAAGGAAACTTAAGGCTGGTCCCAGTTTTCCAGGCTGGCCCCAATCTCTGCAGGGGGAGAACCCAAGCACTTCTGAAGGAACAAGATACTGGTGCTACAATTCAAGGCTATCTTTAGCTCCAGCAAACTGAGAACTACTTTCTGGTTATCAAAATAGTGCATGCATAAATGAGAGAAACAGGATGTGGCAAAACGACCAGAATCATTTAAATTTTATTCTGAATCAAGACTCTGCCAGCCTCCATACCGTATATGGAACATTTCCCCTGCAGGTGCAAGAAGTTTCTGTAGGATTTGCTCTTGCATGTAGCATCCCACAGACTAATATTTTAATAGATGCAACGGTTGATTAGTTGAAAAATTTTTTTTTTTCCGGTGTGGGGGGCAGGGAGGAGAGGAGGAAAAAGAGGTGGGGAAAAGATATGTAAAGTGCAGGTTTGGGGGGGGGTTCTTCCCCTCTCAGAGGCCCAGCTGTACAAACCATATGTGGTAACGTTACAAACCACCCGGTCAAACCATAAGCAAGTTAAAGTAAGAGTTTGAGGGAGAAAGGCATGAGGTATTTCACAAGGGAATAGTCTATTCTCAAAGAGGGATGGGAGAATTGATTTTCATGACGGGAGATAAAGCACAGCAGATAAAACAGGATACTGTTTGATCTGCCCAACAGAACAACACAAACTGAAACAGTGACCTAGCTGAAGGAGCAAGGGAGCAGGCCAGGAGAACAACAGCCAGGCAGGTGCCATTCCGGCAGCACAAAGCCAGGAGATCCAAACGGCCCCCCTACAGCACACAGAGGCATTACTCACCCTACATAAATAGCAGTTCCCCACCTCAGTCTCCACAGAGGACCTCATATTTAACAGCTACTTTAAACCAAGTTGCATGCCATGGAGTGCATATGTTCCTAAGAGAACCTTGTCAGCAGGAAAAGGAGGTTAATCATTTATGTTTACAGACACAACTGTAAAAAAAGGGAAAGGGCTGTCTTTGAAAACATCCACAGGTACTCCCTCTGTCCTGCCAGGCATATCTCAAGGCTTTACTTCCATGACTACTGAAAAGCTTCTGTAAGCCCAGACCATGTGATGAAGATTTAACTGATTTGTTGATCCACAAACAGTTTAGCTGAAGGCAGTTATTCTCAGCCCACTAGACTCGAAACAACTCCCTGTCCCTCATATAGTCCTCAATCTAGTTTTGGTTCATTCGGGTTTGGAAGTAGGCCTGTCACAACTGTTATGCAACACCCCATGAATAAATGCCCCCATTCTGATGGCATTTGGACAAAACATCAGAATCTAAGCAAGAGATTCCTGACTATAGAGAGGATTGATTTGTATGTGATGAATTGGGAAAAGGAGGAAGAAGAGGATAAATGCTGCTGGTCCTCATTTGCCTGACCATGAGTCAGACTGGTCTATAGTGCTAAACTCAGCTAAGCAGATAATTCAGTGGATGACCTTGTGTTAGCCACTCATCTTCCTTGCATTTTTATTTACCCATCATAAAGTGGGGCAAAAGCAGGCACCTTTCCTGAAAAAACAAACAGGCTAGCTTCCAAACCAGGTGAATAAGTTATGGAAAGATAAATATATTCTGACAAACAAGAAAAAGCCTCACTTTGTTCCAGTTTGAGACGGGCTGTCATCATCACAGAAAAAAAAGGCCCAACTAATAAAATCCGCAGGGATAACGTTCTCTTTGCAACTTTAGGGAAGTCTGTAACCAAGAGCTCTCTTTCACATGCCTGCTGTGTAGCCAGCCAATTGTATTATGTCCGTTCCACAAGCAGGGATCTAGCAGTCAAGCTCGTATCAAGATTCTTAGAAGCTGCCACTGGATCTCAACTCATTTGCAGTATCACAAAGAATTTAAATCAGCTCTTCCCAGTTCTCATGGTTTGATTTCACACTTAGTACAATGTGGTGTTCCTCCTCAAAGTTCAGCTCCATAGCCATATGATTTACACAACTGGAGCCTTCATAGGCATAAAAGTGTTTCTAGCTCTTGGATTTCCAGAGAACACCTCGGATTTGTACCCTACAGGCTATAAATCCAAAAGGTAAAGACAGGCGTTCAAAAAGGCACCATTAAAAAAAAAATCATAATTTTTAACCTTCCTCTGAAGAAGAAGAAAAGCATCTGCCAATGTCGCAGTTTTCAAGATTAGCAATACTGCAGCTAACGTTAAAAGTTCCCCTACACAGTGAGCCTAAGCAGCAGCAGTCATAGCTATATAGCATAGGCTTCTGATTTGCTCAGCACAGCACACAACTATGATTAGAACTTCTTGGGCTCCCATCTCACATTTACTAAACCTTATTGGGAAATGATTTCCTCGCCTTCAGTGATCTGGAGGAGATTTGTTGTTCTCAAAAATTTAAAATCTCAAAAATGTGCATAAACTGACAATATATAAAAATTATCTTTAAGTCAATTACAATGCTTCACTTTGATTTTAACCTTTGGGGTCTTCTGAATTATTAAGTCTTTTCCACATAAAAGGAAATAAATTAGAAAATAACAAAACTGGATGTTCCTACATGTTCCAGTGCTTTTCTGGAAAATAACATCAATTCATTGATTTAGGAGATTAATCAAAAATCAGCTGAGTTCTGTGAACTGCATTGATTCTGATGAATTGGCATACTTCACCCCAAAACAATTAGTCAAGAAATTCCCCAATCTTCTCTAGTTTCCACATCATTGCCCTAGAAACTCCCTTCCCCCTCCACCTACCTCACAAGTTGAGCCCACAGCATTCTGCTTTTGAGCAACAACTTAAACAGAGTTCAGATAACTCTTCAGTTAGAAGGGCCAGTCCCACATTTATATGATCTTAGACATTCTGATTATAGACACGTGGCTAGCTAAAAATTCCAGTTAAAAAAGGTTTCATTGAGAGCTTCATTATGCTTTCAAAGTGTCAGAAGCAAGAAAATTAAGAATAAAATAAAGAATAAAAAAATAAATGGGAAATCCAGAGAAGGAAGAAGCTGCCATACTGAAAGACTCCACCTTCAACCACACTTTTCATTTCTTTTTATTTCTCGTCCTCCCATCCACTACTACCACTGAACTGAAGCAAAGTCTATGCATCTCTGTTAAACATCTATTGTAACACTAGTCATCAAAATTCACCTTCACTTTTTTCCACACAGCTCTTCTTGACAGTGACCTACTCTTACATGCGTGGTGTGGAGGGCATTTGTGAAGTGTGGGGGGGAGGTGTTCCAATTCACTCTCCTGTGGACAAGCAGCCACATCACCAGAAACACCACAGAATTACCTCCCTTGGACAGAAGCCATAGGCTTAGAAGTGTTGTAGAGCATAAAATATCTTCTCATTCATTTGAATGAATAATCCCTTGATCTTTTTAGGCAAGATGAGGGAGTCTTGTAAGATCTTGCCTGTAAGCCTGCTGTAGATAAAGGAAAGACACTGCAACCACCAAAATAGAAGAGTAGGAAGAGTACTTATTTTCCTCCTTCATCACCCTCTCCTTGCCTAAATTTAATACATCAGTAAACAGCAACTCTCTCTGAAGCAAGTCATTTAACACTAGCAGGAGACCTCTCCTCCACCTTCCACATCTACGAATTCCTTTTTCAATCCACTGCTGGTAAGGTGCCCTCAGCAGACTGTGTACCCAAGTCAATTGTGTGCATACATGTACACACATAGAAGCAATTTCTAGTCATCATGATGCATATATGATAATTACAGTTTGTCTCAGTAAGACCTTTTAAGGCTTTTTATGAGTATTCATCAACCAATCCTTAAAACACTCCTTCAGTGCATGTAAGATTTATTGTTCTCCTTATACAGGAAACGAAAAAGTTGCTGAGTAGTTAAACAACCTGTCCAAGGACACTCAGGATGCAACAAATAAATGTTGGGTGTTCTGACTCATTATGCCTGAAGTCTAACTGCCAGGCATGCCTCTCATGCTTGTTTCTCCAGGCAGCTCGCAGAGCTCATTAACATTTTCAGGAAACACATAATCTGAATTGTCAAAAGGATTTCCCTGCCCAACTTGACTAGACAGAGAAGAGGAAGGAGACTCTTCTTTTATATGCTTATATCTCAGCCTCAATTTTCCTGTCCTAATGGTATTCTCAGAGTTCAAGGAGAAAGAGAGAGAGGTTCCTAAGCTTTCTGGAGCCTCAACCTAGCAAAGGAGAGGTATCCTCTTACAGCTTCAGGTGCTCAGTGGTAAGTGGAAAGTCTCATGTTATCTACCTTTACCAGGTGACAGGTGAGAGGGTCAGAGGTTCTGTTTCAATTTAAAAGCCTTGTCTTCAGAGAAAATGAGAACAGTTAGGCAACATGTTCAACAAGTGACACCAAATGAGGTAAAGAAATGTGAAGGGAGGGGTGGTAAGGGTTTCGTAAAGTTCTTTTCAAATTAGAAGTTCCTGACAGAAACCATTATCATTGCATTGCTACCTACAGTGTATCCAGCCAGCTCAACCATTATTGCTCTGCAGTTGTACCTTTTTTCTGGTATTATGCTTTTCTTAGATTATTACTTTTTATTTCTCCATACAGTTCAGTTTTTCCTAGAAAAACTGCTTCAGACAGAAGTCTTGGCACTTCAGAATAAATGATCAAAAATGAGAAATACAGCATTCTATCCCACACAAAACCTCCTGCTTCCAGCACTTACTTAAAGTAGCTCTATTGACACGGTATAGTGCCAATAAATCAGCAAAAGTGGAGTCTACAGTTCTGAGCAAAGAAATCCAACAAAGTTAAACATATTGCATGTGTTCCTTATTCTCAGGAAACGGTGTTAAGTGATTAATATTAGTCTGTTCCCAAAATGTAAGACTTGCAAGAACTCCATTATTTTCTACTTAGTGTTCCCATTAACTATCTCTCCAGAGCGTATTATGAATTCCCCAAACCAAACACGTGCGGCCTAGACAGCCTTCACCTACCTTAGTCAAAAATACAGTTTAGGAAATAAATTACTTCTTGAGAATTTGTGTTTCATACACCACAAACCATGGTCACTGGAGGTAACACGGGTTGTAAGCAAATGCTGGTGTCCTCTACCCAGAGAAAGGAACTGTGAGGACTTTCCTCCATCTATTCCCACATCCATGAACTGTAATAGAGTCACTCCAAGGCAATGCTTCCAACAGGAAAAAGAGAGAAGGGGCAAAGACTGAGCTAACTCCCTTTAACATTAGTAGGAGTTGTGTGCCATCTGGAAGAGATTCCTTCTTCCTTACAGCTGTGGAGAGCTGAAGGAAGATCTTCACATTGCTAGTTCCAGGACACAAGTCTGTCACCAAGCTTTACCACCAAACTCTTCTGTTATTGAAATACGTACTCCCATTACAAAGAACGAGACAGAATTCTTTCAGAAATGGGGAACTTTTTATTCTAGCATCTCTGCTGGCATGTTTATTCCATTCAGATTCCTTTCCATACCATGCATAGCCTTCTGCAAATTCAATATGAACACTAATCTGCAGCATGCAGCAAAATACTGCATAATAATCCAAGGATAATTCAGGATGGAAGGAACCTTAGAAGGTCTCCAGTCCAACCTCCTGCTCAACCAAGGGTCTGCTGTGAGGTCAAACCAGGTTTCTCAAAGCTTTGTCTAGTTCAGTCTTGCAAAAACTCCAAAGATGGAGGCTGCATAGCCTCTCTGGGCAGCCTCTTTCACTGCTCGACTGTCCTCATGCTGAAAAAGCTTTTCCTTACGATCATTCTGAATCTCTCATTTCAACTTCTGTTCATTGTCTCTTATCCTCCTACCATGCAGCACTGCAAAGAGCCTGGCTCCATCTCGTCCCCTGATGACTTCTTCATAAGTATCAGAAGGCTTCTCTTATGTTTCCCCCAAAGCTGTCTCTTCACCAGGCTGAACATGCCCAGTTCCCTCAGCCACTCCGCACACAAGTGTTTCATCCCTCTAACCTAATGACATTAGATTGTGATTTCTTGGAACATTAAAAAAAGTTATTTTAATTCTTTCTCTTGTTCAGTATTATGTAAAAGAAATTGAAGAGACGGAATGTCAATAATGCCACCTTTCAAACTATGGTAAACTCTAGTATATCCTATATACATATATAGTTTACACATGACTCTGGAGCAGCTACCTGTAGCAAAGGTCACAGAGAGGGCCATGATGAAATGAGGCAAGTAGGTGATTCTGTATTGGGAACACCTGAGTATGGCTCTGACAGAGATGCGTCTCCAAGAAGACTAACAGTCATGAGGAATCGTAATACACACACAGACATAGATATAGTATTATATAAACAATATCCAGACAGGCATGTTTTGTCATGCTGAACACAAGCATAGGGGCCAGCAACACCTAAATGTTATTTAAATCTTTCTAAAGTCCCAAGCCTGTGACTTCACCTCTCTTTCTCTCTCTCTCTCTCTCACACACACACACAGTTCCCCAATGCAAAAAACAGGAATAACATCACTTGGACCCATCACAGGAATTTCCAGTATTAGAACTGGTGCAATGCTTTGAAGATGTGAACTGCTATTCTGTGTACCTTAATTCAAGGCATAGAGAGTGGACAGTGAGGTGCATCATAATTACACACCTTTTTGAGTGTTTCTGCACTACACGCACAGTCACACAGCAGTGATTAAACATGCAAAATCCTGTCCGGCACGCACTGGATTCGGTATAAAGCCTGGTAAGTCTCTTCACTGGCTGCACAAAATTCCTCAGCACTGTTCTTTAAAATAGAGCTCCTTTCATGAAACTTCTCTCCCACCCATAGCCCCAGTGCAAGCAGTGAAACTCCTGGTAGTATTTAAGCTGTGACTGTAAGACAGTATGCTTCCTTACCACCAAGTCTGTAGCGACCAGAAGCACATATCAGGCAGGTTGTGGCTTCTTTCTTAAGGAGGTATGTTAGGCTAGTGGCAGCAGAGGAAGGAGTCTCTGCCACATATCGTGCAGGATGCAGAGGCGTCCTGCTGCAGAACCACCCTGGCAAAATGTCCAGTGCCAGTTTCGAAGCCTTCTCCTTAGCAGAGGACAGGACAAAGCAGGATAGTAAAGTCAGCCAGCAGATTCCTACAAGAAACTACACAGCATTTTCTTGTATGTTTTTTGCACACAATAGACAAGCACCACTCCAATTCATAATTGGAAGGGGATGTCCTTATGACATTGCAACAGCAACTGTAAATGCTGACCTTCTACAATACCTTTCCTGCCACTGAACTGCTTTTATTCTCCACCCTTGAAGATGAACAGTGTGATGTCTATGCTCTACTTCTACGCACTTGTGAGTCATGGGCTGGGCTTTTGCATCCCTTTGTCTCATATCTATGATGTGAAAGAAGAGAGTATGTTTGCCTTGTATTTGCTACTCACTGTTGCAAAAATAAGAAAGCAAGGGTGAAACAGTCATTTAGGATAACATGAAAGAGTTGATTCTTAAGCCTGTATTTTACATGCCAATACGGCCTGAGGCCAGCCTAACCCCTCTCAGCACACTTCGTGCTGCTGTTAATACCTGGTCAAAATGTTACAGGTTTCAAACTGAAAGATTTTATGTGATCTCTTGGAGAGCAAACCACCATATAGGGAAAACAACAGAGGCTGAGGCTCATTTACCAATTCCTCATTTATACTGATCAATTCAGAAAAAAAAAAGCATAAAATAGGAAACTACTCAAATTACTATAGCACAGATAGATTGACGGTAAGGGTGGGAAACTGCCTTTGTTGTACTTGGTGATGCTGTACGTTGAGAGCTGTTGTTGAGCAGTTATGACTAAGTGCTTTCAGGTCATATAAAGTCTGCAAGAACTTTCAGAGAACGTCTGTCAGAAAAGAGCAGGGAGGGAGAAGAGGTGGTCTGATCAGTCTAGCTACTTACATGTAGGCAGGCTCAGAGGGAGGTACCCTCGCAGGCTTCCCCTCGGGGCCTCTTTGCCAAGTTCAGTGGTCACAGAATCCATTCTGTACCCCCAAGCAAAATAAATAATGGGATTCCATTTCTCAGTCCCTACAGATTCCCAAGAAAATCTTGGGAATGGAACTGGAGAGGGAATCTGTTGGAAGCAAACAGCACCTCTGAAGACAGCACGCAGTCTCTTTAGCCTGCACAGTTGGGCTGTCATGATAAAGCTTCTGCTGAAGACTCCTGTAAGACACTGAAAATCCAGCTTTGAAAGATGGTGCCAGAACAGGATTCTGAATGAGGCAGATAAGAGGTCTGATCTGGCATGACAAATCCTGCGTAGCAAGCCAAGGGTTAAGTCTATGAGCCAGAGCAAAAGGGTCCTTGCTTCTGCTTCCTCCCGGAACAGTAACCCACAAACTTCAAAGTGACAGTTGTGCAATTTTTTTTCACATTGCAAGGCACTGGTGCAGAGGCATCCCTGACACAGTCTCTTGCCCTTCCCAGCAAGGCTGCCACCACCTCATTTCCTGCCTCCACTCTTCAGTGGGAGGAGGAGGAGGAGAAGGGATTTCCTTCTATTAACAGTGGGAGGAAAAGTTATTGGATCCCCTGAGCGGTGTAGCCTCTAAAAACCCAAACACACAGAGGGGTCTCTATCTCACACCTCCCCTCAGGAACAGGAACACAGTTATCACCAGCTTTGGCATCTACAGACAATGCTGCATTTCACTCCCCTTGCCATGAATGCCCTCCTACTGTTCCCACTGCAATCCTTCCCAAACTCTCCCTTACCACTCGGAAAGCAGGCCTTGCTCTTGTTCTGCCCTTGTTCCGAGCCTTCTCCTCCAGCAAACTCCCAGCGTGATGCCCAAGGATATCACACCAGGCCCCCCAAGCTATCCTCTCCTCCAAGGAAGTCTGCGCGTAGCCAACTGCTCTCGCGCTCTTCACTTGCTGACACGTGCCCATCCTGCTACTCAGCAGCGACCAGGACCAGCAGTAACTGCCGGCTCTAAGTTCTCTGGGTCACAGACTGCACAATTAGAGCAATGAGATCACAGCCTAGCGGGAGCTACTTACAATACTGATTTCTAGTTAACAGTAATTTTTACAGGAATTAATTAAAAGAAATGTCTTTCATTTGTATTACAGTCCGTCTTTTCCTCTCTTCATTTCCCTCCTGTCCTACAAAAGCTCTTTTCCTACCCTACCATGCCTCTACCATGCTTCCCATTGATTCCTCAGTATTTCCTCTGTCCTTTTGCCAGTCACTTCCCCATGCAGAGCCTCCCCTACCAGCCCTCCTTCAGCAAAGCACTTCTGCCTTGCATCCAGCTCTGCCCTCTCTGAGCCTCCGTGCATCACCACACCCGCAACCAGCCTTTACATCTGCTTTCCCACCATCCACAGGACTTCAAAGACTGCCCCACCACCACCACTATCTTACTCTTCCTTAGTATGTAAGGAGAGCACTGACATGAACTTAGATTTTGGAAAAGTCCTTATCATAATTACAGGGAAATTAAGAGTTTAGCAAAGAAGGAATCTACATACATCCCACTCTGTCCCATGGGAATACCAGTTTCTTCAAATCAAAATGCTGCAAGCCTTTTGTAGGATCAGATGCCTTCATACCTGCAGTCCTTCCCTCTGACTTTTCTCGAAGCAAAGCAGCACACACATGTATGCACACACCCATACGTACACACATCTTCTTTACAATGCTTCTCTCAGTCCTGACCTCTAAGCCTGCTTCATGGGTGGTAACTCATCGCTTCACTTTCCTGGGGGTTTGCTTAGCTTCCCCCATCTTACTTTGGCCTTTCCAGGAGTTAAAGAAATAGAATGTCCTAACAACTGGAAATATTTCAGTTTTCTTCCATTAAAACAATATCAGTTCAGCAAAAACTGACGCTGAGCTTGGAAGACTGGCAAGTCGCTCTGTTACAATGTCCCTGGCCCCCATAAAAAGAAGGATTAAACTGCAGTTGACGCTTTCACAGTGTTATCAACTACCTTAAAACTGCCAGAAGACAGTTTACAGGCACCCAAAGGATATAGAAAATCTTTAACTAAGACCAGAACTGGGACTACACACAGAGAAGGGTACAAAGTGAAACTAAGGTACAATAATCCCATAAACTGAAATACTGATACTGAATTAGAGTTTGTTCTTCTGGTTTAGCATAATACATTTTGCTACATTTTCACAGACACCAAGTGTTCAATACACTCCTCAGTACTTGGCTCAAAAGGTGGCGTATCTGAAACTAGACTGGATGTTTTCTTTTGTGTTTTTATTGTTTTTTTTGTTGTTGTTGTTCGTTTGTTTAAATCAGTTTTTCTGCTTCCTAAACTGGATACCTTTGGTTACTAGGCAGATAGAGAAGCAGTGCAACGTACACAGACGATCAGAAGTAAAGTTAGGTTAACAAGGGAAGTGTGAGACAGGACCACCCTCTGAGCATCACCACTGGCAGCATAGGCTGGGGTAAGCGCCCTTTGCCCAGAGTTACTGTTTGCATTGCATAGAATAACTGTTTGCTAAGTCGTGTTTAGGTACCTCTCCACACTTAGCAAAGAACAAAAGGACACTGTGGCCTTCACGCAGAATTTGCAGGGAAACTATATAAAATCAAGAGAGAGATGGCTGTTGTTCAAATAACCGTTTTTATCCAAATCAAAAATATCTGTAACCAGCACACAAGAGGCTTACAGTGTAAGTGCAAACAAATTCCAAGATGAATTGCATGAATGAAATAAAACCTGTGGGGGAGGGTGCTGTATGAAATCTGGACAGCTTACTATTGCAATGTTAGACGCAGAGCACTGGCAGAATTCACTTGAGCATTACCTTGAGACGGGCAGGATTTACTGGGGGAGGAGAATGGCATTTAGGGACTGCCAATTAACACTGCTCTGTGTGGCATCTGCTCCATGCCACATGACTCTGTGCTCTGCAGAACATGCTGCAGACAGTCCTATCTGCTGGATGCCACTTCTTTTACTACGAGCCTCTCCTTGCAATCCACACCCTTTTTCCTAGTGGCCATCAGTAGTGGTCCTGCGATCCTACCAGGGGGTGTTGGAAGCATGTAATAGTATAAAGAAGCCATCGCATGGCTTTTGCCTTCACATTTGGGATGGAGACTTGCATTCGTATTGTGACTCCCCTGATGCTCAGTAGGACTATTCCATGTACAAACAGTGACCAGACAGGTTAGCAGGAGCTGCTAGTTTCTTTTGCTGCAGTAAGGTTCTCCATAGGAACCACGCAGTCCTAGCTATCTCATGTGAAATGTGTCTGGAAATTTATTAGTGAGACTCAGAGAAGGTTTGCACAAGCACCTGGGTCCTCTCCCACACTTCCTGACCCATAACAGCTTTGAGGCAGAGGACTGATGCAATCCCAGCACTTAAATCCCCACAGTAAAGGCAATCATGTAGGTCTTCTTGGTCGTACTGCCAAAGTTTGTGTTTTATCTCCAAAATGCTCCCAGAAACGTGATGTCTAAGAACTCAAATGGTGATATATAGAAGCAGGACCCTGAAGCTTCCTCCCGAATGTTGAAAAGTGTGTTAACACCTAGCTAACACACTGAGAAGGATGAACTTTTTCATGTCTTCTAGCTGATGTGTAGGGTATCCTTGAAACACCTACAGATGCCTGATCGAGGGCCTAATACACGATTGTTAATCATTCTGTCGACCTACAGCAGCAGCCACTCCTGCGCTAAGACAGGCCTCCTGCGGAGGAGCCCGCCGTGGGAACACCGCAGACGAGAAGGCCTCCTTCCCTAGGAACAGAGCGACACAGGGCTTGCGAGCGGGGAAGAGAAGGCAGAGCCGAAATACCCACACACCCCAATGATACCGGAGCAGCATAAGGACCACAGCAATCAGATGTAATAGCAACCAGAGCCAGGAACTAAACTGCTTCCCAGAAATGCAGAAACCAAGCAGATTCAAGTCACCTCCTTGCCAGACTTTAGTCAGTCCAAAGGAGGAAAGAGCCTTACCTAATCCATTGCAGTTTTACAATGTGCAGTTAGGAACAGAAGTCAGAGAGCACAATGTGAATTAGCTATGCCTGTGGCTACACAGCTCCCTGCTGAAACTCAATTTAAGCAAGAAGCAGTTACCTGGGACACAACAGCTGGACACCAAGAATTTTTTCCTTGTCTCCCTGAAATCTGGTACCACCTAGCTGAGCAGCAAGTGCCAAGGCAGGTTCTAGGGCCTTTGATACATTTAATTTTGAACAAGAGCACCTCTTCGCATTCTCATCTCATGCACAGCATGAGGGGAGGACAACCACCTTATGTGAAAGTGCCATCAGCTGCCTTTCATTATAAACAACTTATACAACACGTCTGCAAAAGGTCACAGGAGCAGAAAGAGAGCAACATGGAAGTGCAAAGGTCACCTATGACTGTGAATCTGAGACATGACTTGAAAATTCATCCCACAAACAGCAACCTAGCGAGAGCACAAAAACAAGAAGAAACGGCAACAGGACAGACAGGACAAAAAACACCGCTTTGTCTAGACAAATCAGACCCCTGCAGACTTCCCAGGTGTTAACCCTGCCAGTATTGACACACATACCCCCAAGCTAATGAATAAATAGCAAGTATAGAAACAATTCAGATTTTTTCCTCTAGAATGAATATAGGTTTTACTTCTTACCCAGCCTGAATTAGAGGCCTATGAACAGACACGGAAGAGAGCAAGTTTCTTAAGTGCAATGTCCATTAAACAAATGAGCATCAAACAAACTGCATTCACTCACAACTTTTAGCACTTACTTAGCACTTTACAACCATCAATCTCAAGCTGCTCTTCAAGGAGAGATGGGAAGGATTTTATCTGTTGGCATAGGGAAACAGGGGGACAATAAGGTACAGGACTTGGCTAGAAATGTACAGAAAGTCAATGGTGTAGGCAGAAACTAAATGCAAGTCTCTGCATTACCAGCCTGGATCATGCCATTTCCTCTGTATAGCAGCCAAAGCATATGTTTAACAAACAGGTTGTCTCAGGTTGTTGCAAGACCTGGGTGAACTGGCACACAGATTTCCCCCTAGGGTTGACATGAAGGAGCAAACGTTGCAAAGAGCAAAATAAAGCCCTGGTTATTTAGCCAGTAATCATAATTCCATCTTGCATTTGTGGGTCTCTTATTTTGAAACTTCTCAAGGCCTTCTTGCAACACTAAGTACTATGTGGCTGCCAGAGCCCTTGAAACATAAAATCGGCCATACCAGGTCCAGACCAAAGGTCCATCTAGCCCAGGATCCTGCCTCAAACTTCAGCCAATAAGGAATCCCTAAGGAGGTGCACAAAATATGGACAGGACAGAGTGATATTCTGCAGGAAATATACTGATACATTCTCTCAACCTTCAGCAAACTGCTATTCAGACATCTGGTATTCAATGGCCATTGAAAGATTTCTTCTGTGAAGCTGACACTTTTTGGACGTAGGTTAACTTTAACACCCACTGGAGGCCATTCCACAGCTTTATTTAATATTTTTGTGAAAAAGCATCCCCTTTTGTTCGTTTTGAACCAGCCTCTTGATAATTTTAGTTGATGTCCTAACTTCCAGCTCCAAGAGAGAGTGAATATTCATTCCGTTTGCCTCTTCCATGTGCTCCTGATCTTATAAACCCCTCTCATGGAGCCCTCAGAAATCTTTTTACAGACCGAAAAACCCAAATCAATTTAATAACTCCTCATACAGAAGTTGTTCCTTTTGATCATCCTTGTTTCCTTCTAAGCACATCTTTGAGCTTTTTGCATCCTTTTCAAGATAAGGAGATCAAGCTGCCCACACTATTTAACATGCAACAAAACTTGGGTCTATATAGCGTCATAGTAATGATGTTTGGTTTCTTTCCTTTACATAATAACACCTAACATTTATCCTGCCTCTCTTCCCTTCTTTCTTCCTTTCTTATTACCTTATTATCATCTTTCTCAGCTATTGAGCACAAAGCTCATATATTGCTCAAACTATCTATGATATCTCCAAAACCTTTCTTTTCAGTGTCGGTAACTAGTTCTGTACCCATCGCTGCGTACATTAATTTGAGTTTGTTTTTCCTCATGTGCATTAATTTACATTTATCTAAACTGAACTTAATCAGACAGATTCATTAGCCCAATTATTCAGGTTGATGAGGTCCTTCTTCAACACTTTGTAGCAACCTTATGTTTTTCCAACCTGGAATATACTTACTATTATCAGCTAAGTTTGCCACCTCCCTCTCCACGTTCTTTCCCAGACCATTTGCAAATATCAAGCGGCACAGGCCCATTTACTGATCCAGCCGGGCATCCCCAGGTGACCTGAAAGAAATGACCTGTGTTTCCAGGCTTTTAACCAACTACTGTGCCACTAGAGGACTTCCCAAGGCTGGTTAATTTCTTTAAAAGCTTCTAGAACATTATCAAAGCCATTTGGAAACCAGGCTGAGTGTTGTGGTGGCTGCTACTGGAGGAAAGCTCTGGTCCCCAGCTGCAGGCACCATTCCCTTCCTTCCTGTCCTCCCAGCAGGAAGAGGAGAAGGCCTCATTCTCCCCTAGTTCTCCATACGGGTAGGCAATACCCGTATTGCCATATAAATGTGCTGCCAAGTCAAACCAGAAAAACAAATGTCTCGCACAAGCACTGTCCCCCAGTGCGTAGCTCCGATTTTATTATGAAGTACCTTTCATCACCCTTCAAACAATCCCCAGCTCAGCAAAGGTCTACCAACCCCAGGACTCTATTTAGCGGTATCTTGGAACAAATGAGGATTGCTGTGCAATTTTATAAGCACGGATCTGATTTCAGTCATGACAGTCAAGTTCACTGTAGTATTATGTTTATAAATATGTAAAAGGAAACACTGAGTGAAACTCTGAACAGCCCCGTCAGAAAACAAAACCACTCCATGTAGCTCGTAGGTAAATGGCACTTCCTGGGGACCAGCTGCATTTTGGGCTCCTCTCTGGTGTCTCCAAGTGTATCCCCTTTGATGCCCTCCCCAGTGTGAAATCCCATTGATTCCCCACTCTGGGATCAGGTTCTAGCCTACACACAAACTCCTGCATATTGATTCACTCCTACCTACTTCATGTTTCTCCCCCACCCTCGAGAAACCATTACAGAAGTAAATACAGAAAACAATAACAACCATCCTAAAATAAAGTGTGGTTTACTGTAACAGTAGGAATGAGGCAGAATTCAAAAGGCTTTGAAATAAGATCTATTTGCACCTACTCCAGCTGAATTCCAACACTGTGGGATGATGCAGCAGCAGGTATATCTGTATATCAGCCTGTTCCCTGCTGGTAACTACCCAAGGGAGCACCATTTGATCTGGGGAGAGTTCTTCCCTCTTCCCATACTTGGCACCTTTGGTTTCGTTAAGCCAAAACTAGTTTAGCACCAGTGGAGACTTCCCTGCCAGCTGCCCAGCTGTTACTACGTAGCACCACTTGCAGTGTTCATTTATGGATGGATGCCCCCAGTCTCATTTTTGCCCTCGTGATTTGGTTTCTTTTTGAAAATCAAAAGCCTGCTATTAAACTGAACTGAGAGTTATACAATAAGCATCCATCACAGGCAGCAAATAACCAGAGAGAATATACAGCATCCAAAACATTGCAGAGTAGCTCCAAATCTCCCACTAGGCAGATGAAAATTTCCGAATAGCACCATCCTGAAATGGCTCAGTGAAGC
The DNA here is from genome assembly GCA_013399115.1 of Anseranas semipalmata. Lineage (NCBI taxonomy): Eukaryota > Metazoa > Chordata > Aves > Anseriformes > Anseranatidae > Anseranas > Anseranas semipalmata. The sequence continues at coordinate 615,764 of VXAA01006391.1, forward strand.
TAAGTGGCTATAACAAACTTCTGCGTAGGAATGTGCTGGAAAATTTACAGGCAGCAGGAATCTTTCTTCAGCTGCTATCTCAAGACTGCTCTTTACCAGCTCAAAGTATGGAACCACCCAGGGTGAGCACAGCTTATCTGGCAGGAATGGTTGTGCAGGTATCCCACCCTGGGAAGTAACTACCGTGCGTGGCTCCAGGGCACAGGAGGGTCATTCGAAAGCAGAGAGAATTAATCGTACAGTTGGTATGAACATACGGATGAAACGTTGCTTTAAAAAGTTCAAACAGCAACTGTCAGCTGAACAAAGTTGGCACACGGGTGACAAATGAGTTTTGCAATTGTGCTATTTTTACTATGTAATACCGATACTGTATAAAAGAACAAATGTTGTGTATACGTTCAATGCCAAACCTAAACCGTTGCTAACAGTGTTGTTATGATATGATTAAAATGTCACCATCATTACTTGCTGAAAAGGATTTTACCCCCCCCACACCCCAGCAAGTGTTTTCATTACTGGAGTTTTACCAGACATGTTTGTGAGAAAGAAAGGTGAAGGAATAACCCAACTCAAATATTTAAAAGCATTTAACCGCTCTGGCTCATTGACAACTGTACTCTCTCCCTGCAATTTTTAAGAGCTGCTGACGCCTCATGGAAAAAACTTTGAAAAACATAGTATTGAAAAACAATTTTGCCAATGTGTCATATTTTCTGTCTTATCCCTTCCCTTGCTTCTCACTAGTAGAAGAATCTACGTGAAAACAGAACCTTGATTCTTTAGGTAGACAAAATTTGGATCTGAGCTCTGCCAAAGCATGTGGGTGTTTGGATCCTTTCCATTAAAGACATTTAACTTCAGATCCAGGTTCAATCTTAGAAGCTCGCAAGAAGTGCTGAGATCCAGGATTTTGTTCAGACCCATCCCTGTTACCAAGAAGTCATCTTGCTGCCTGTCCTGCCTGTTAAGCTATAGACTTCTGCTAAAGATCTCTTAGGTGGCAGCTAATGTCAACAGCTGCTGCCAAATTAGAAGCATAAGGTGCTGCTGAATATCTTACAGAGAGGGAGATTCTGAGATTTAAGGGGGGCCGGGGAAGGATTTTTTTCTGGTAGTTGTGCTAGCAAGGCTGTCTTGAAATAACACGTACTTGATTTGTCTCTCATACTGGCACAACTTTTTGGACTTCAGTGAAATCACATTGACTGAGTACAAACAAAAACCATAGTCTGTATGAAGCCAACGTTTTTTTTTCACATTCAGTGTCTTGAAACAACACATTCCAGTCCTCCAGTCCAGCCATAGAAGCTCCTGCTCCCTCGTCAGCACAGAAAACCGAGGTTCATCCCAAATCTCCCACTCTGCAAATTACTATGAGTGGAGGAGAACCCTCTCCAGTTCAAAAAGATGCCAAACTGGACATAATCACAAGAAAAAAAAAAAAAAAAAGAAAGAAAAGAATCACATTTCAGCATAGCCTTGGCTCTCATACCTCCTGATTTAGCTGCACTGGGCAGAGTAATGGAAATGCTGGATAGATCCCTTCCTTGGGAACGTGCAGGAGGACATGCTTCTTACAGGACCTTGCCCCTCCCTTAATCAAAACACTTCTCTTACTTTCACTGACATTTACCCCAAGGATGCTGAAGGAAAGCAAGAAAAAAAAAAAAGACTAGCACAACTAGCACACAGACTGCCCATCTGCTCAAGTAAAGCTTCTCATCAATGGATTTGCCAATGACTGGGGTACCTGAGGAAGACTGCCAGATTGCTAAGCGCCCAGGGTTTGCATTTCACTGTTGACAATTCACAAGATAAAACCACAAATCTAGCAGAGGACTAAAAAGCTACAAGTTTGTGAGGGGTGAGCTGCCACCTACCAAATGCATCGGGAGAAAGAAGAAAACTGCCATAGCACACAAAGCAGCCTCCGGCTTTCTGAAGTGCCACCTATCTGATCCTCTCGCAGTGCACAGTATCACGGGATGAGAGAACCTGGCACACAGACTTCACAGAGGCTACTTAGCCTGAGCTGCGAGAGCAGAATTCGCTCACAGAACACCACGGTCCCTTCTGACGAAGAATCAGAGACAAGCAGTAACTGCTAGATGAAATGGAAAAAAATAGCCAACAACAATTCCAGGCCCAGATCTCCACTGTCTTGCACTTCATGTGGTCATTTACATCTGGGCAAAGTGAACGTGAAGCACTTCCAAACCACAGAAGCAGTAATTTACACTCGCTTCCACTGCATAAAGCACGAGATTGGCAAATCAGGCCCTCTCCTACAAGCAAAATGTCCCCGGCAATGAATGATGAGTAAAATATAGGATGTGTAATTCCAATTGTTTTGGAAAACAGTCAGTCAATTTACAAAGGTTACCAAAAGACGGCAGCCAAAATCTGCTTTTGAACTCCCAGCATTCTCAAGCCATAGCCTTGTCAATAGCATACAGGGTGCACAAGATTATGACCAGCTCAGGCTGTTAGTTTCCTTTCTGGGCAGGAATCCCAGCATAACAGATACTTATGCATATTCTGTCCTCATTTTATCTAATTACAAATATCTCCCTAGGGATGGGGAGGGGAGAAGAGGTTTGATCACACGATTTTAGGTCACTTATGCAAGGGATTGCTGGGATACGCATTGATCCAACGAGCGCTATAATATTGTAAAAGTTCCCAGAGACCTCTCTCATTAAAAAAAAAAAAAAATCCTATTTATATGAGGTTTTCGAAACTGACCAATAGGAAAGAGTTGAATCACATACTGCTACAAACCAGTAAGAAAGAAGTATATGATAATGTTTAAAACGACAAGACATTGACTAACAAACAACACCATGTTTTCCTAAACACCATCTGCAGATATATTCTTTCTTTCCTACAGGATACACACACACAAATATATATATACATACGTATATATATATATATATTCTGCATACACACAATTTTCTCTGAATAAGATCAATAACATCAGAGGAAAAAAATGGAACAAAGTCGTTTAAGAAAAAATGGCTTTATATTGTTCATTTGGGGTTTTTACTTAATGGTTGCAACTCTGTTGAAAGAAGCAACATGGTTTTATATTGCTGAACTTTTAAAAGCCACATCTAGGCATGAACTAATTAAGTAAAATATCTTAATATTAAGCAGAATTGCCCCTGCTTGCCCTAGATCAGCATGGCCTCAGTCTTCTGCAGTCCAAGAACAGGTACAAAACTATACTTCCCATCACCATCACAAAGTACTCCAAATTGGTTTTGAGTGCTTCAAACCTGCTCCTTCAGCATGGGAGGAGTGGAATACAGCAGAACTTGGGGAATTTCTTTAAGACAAAAATGCAAAAATTGTTTGAAACTGGTATGGAAAGACTGGAGAAGTTATTGGCTGAACATTTGGAAAAGGACACTAGGATTAAATAGACACCCTTTAGGAACAGAAAGCTGTAGTTATAGAAGAAAAAAAAATGGATCTTAAAGGTCAGGAAGTAGAGTGATAAAGGGAGAATTGCCAGTAAAGAGCTGGAACTTGAGAAAGCTATTAAGAAACACTAATATTCTTCAGACATCAAAACAAAAGTGATCAAAGAAAGTTCAGCTGTTTTGCAGTGAGAACGGCACATAGATTAAACGTAACGTAGGTACAGGCCAAGAGCTAAAGGAAGGCTGTGCTTTAGTGGGATGACTGAGGTGGAAGCCACAAAGGCACTCGTGCAGTTAAGGCACAAATTCTGAATAAGCTTTGAGCAAGAACTGCAACATGAAACCATACATCTACTGGCAAGTTCTTTAAGCAGATACTGCAAATTAAGGTTAGGACCATACTACTGAAGTATAACGAGCAAAATAAAATTCTCATTTCTTTGTTAATTGTTCTAAAACCTTGCAAATTACTGCAGCAAGGCTAACTGAGCCTGAATTTACTCACATCAAGTTTTTAATTACAAAATGAGAAAAAAGAAATATGAGAAATTACCAAAAATAGAGAAGACAAGGATGAGTACAAGAATGGTGACATGACTGAAAAACTACTGAGAGAGGACTGGACACGGTTAACGTCCTAACAGAGACAGTAACTGGCAGAAGGGAGGTTTCTTACAGAGTTCCAGAAAGGATTGGTCTGGGGACTGATCTTGCTCAATATCTCTGCTAATGACCTGGGCACAAGAAGTACGTGTGCTGATAAATGTTAGCCACTTACACAAGCCGAAGGGTCATCAAGGAAGTTAAGAAAAATGGGCAAGAATTAGATGGAGTGAATTTAGTACAAATTTCAGTTGACACCCTGGAGATCATCTCCTCAACAACGGCTGAAAAAGGATAGGAGAAGAAACATAACAGTATCAGCCTATCACAGGATGACTGTGAACCACCAGCACAATACAACAAGCAAATGCAAAAGCAAAATGCTCCCAGAAGAGGTAAAATTAAAGTTTTGTAGAGGTCACTGGCAAAAACTCACCTGGAACACCAATACTGTCTACTCACGTTCAAGAAAGAGAAAATGGGGGTAGTCCAAGCTGAAGTAGAGAAGGTAAAGACAATAAATACTCTGGTGATCAAAGGAAAGGAAGATAGAGCACAGATAGCTTCACTTATCAAACCAAAGGCCGAGAGGGCTTGTGACAGTGTCACGCAAATGCATAATAGTGGAGAGGAAGACACGGAGGGAGCAATACTGTTTAAACTAACAACTCAATGCTGGCACCGGAACAAATAGGTATAAACTGGTCACAAGTAGGGCTAGGCTAGGGATTAAAATGCTATTTCCAGGCATCAGAGCAGTGGGTTCTGGAACCCTCCCAAGAGGAGTAATGGGAACAAACAGTCCAAGTGGGGATTTAAGACAAGGACTTTTCAGTTTATGAAAGGGATTATCTGACATGGTACCAGGGGACTGGACATAAGACCCAGGAACCTTCTTTTAAACCTACACTTCTCTTAATTGAGCCTCTGTGGCCAATTTGGTCTTTGCCTTCTCATCTGAAAGTACCCACATAGGAACCAATTAATGCCAACTGGGATGGCAGCTTTTATGATATAGATACCTATCCACTAGCCAGGATCACCCACACACTCAAGGCAAGGTATTAGGCATAGTCTCCTGCTTTAATAGGCACTCTAGCCCGACCTGAGCTTTGATGGTAGTACAGCATGCAAGAAAATCAGGTTCAAGCTCCTTTTGTAGTCCCTTAGGCACTTTGCCGAGAGACCACCAGCGCCAGCGTCCGGACCGGTCTTCCAGCAACAGAGGTGCGCGCAGAATTCCCTCCGGAGGAAGTCTACATCAAGCCCACAGGTGAGCACCTCCCAGACGCTTCAGCCTCCAAGAACTCACTGCTCTCTTATCCCGTCCTGCTAGCCACCTACCCAGCAGAGATCTCTAACCTGCGGTGCTGCCTGCAGTGCCACGTGAGACCTACTGGTCAGCTTAACGAGGCCTTTCTGACGAGCACAACCAAAACCCAAGGGAAGCAAAATGACAGAAACCAAAAGAATGCCCAGGTTTACCAGAATCCCCTCAGACTAAGACTGAAATTTTCATGTAGCTTTTGTATCACCATAAAGATGTAACACTCAGCATTTGAGCTGGCCCCTCTTGGAAAAAATAGTATTTATAAAGACAGAAGCAAAAGGTCAAAGTCCTGCAGCCCTGAAAACAGATGCATCGGTGGAAAAAACCTGACAGGTCCTAATTGATAACCATGCTTGGGGGAAGCTGCTGGAGGAAAACTGCTGCAGCAAAGGCTGCAGGGAGTTACTGTTCCAAAACCCTGCTGCGGCAGAAAAGGCACATGTGGCTGCTAGAGCAGGAGATGGACATGGTTAATTGACTGGGAAAGTTTAGCAGAGATGGAATTAATGCAAAGAGCTCAGAGCCCAGGCGTGCAATTCTGTTACCAAGGGAAGGAACCATTCGGCTGGAATTGCAATCCATTTTCAGGTCAGAGCCTTTCCCAAAGGCAGAGTGCTCACCCCTCATCTGTTCCTCCTCTTCCCCTCTGAGGGGTGCATGGAGGAGAAGGTAGCTGGCAACAGCCTGGGAAACAGGCTGCCTTTTGGGGGCCAGCCGGGCTTTGACTTCGCATGCCACGTGTTTAGCAGTCAGGAATTCAGAAGACACTATCAGGAGAGCCAGCCTCTCCTAGCCCTTGGATTTTGTGGATAAGTTAGTTATGGAAACAAAACTAGAAAGCTAATAATAGGGGAGGAGGGAATTTACTTTCAGATCAACTCAGCAGAATGAATACCTGAACCAGATACATTTGCAATCTGGTCAGATGAGAACGCCAGCAGTTAGTTACTGTGGAATCACAGCAACAATATGGGAAAAAATACACCAAAATAATTACTTTTTTAAAGTGTACTGAAGAGGAAGATAGAAAAGGCACCAACCACAGACCAGATGACATACATGATCTTATGCAGCGATGCACTGCCAATATTTTCACAAGTAGCACCAACGATCGTGATCCTCTCAGCTAGTGTCTCAGAGTTACCTTCCTCAGTAAGGGAGGACTAGATTTGGGAACTTTTCTTCTGCCGTTTTAACAAATGGGCTTTAAATACACTTACGCATACTTATAAGTAGCCTTGTAAAATAAACTGAGTCAAGCTGTTCTCACACCAATGACTTTGAATTCAACGCAGGAACCATACTGGACAGGCTATCTGGTGTGCAGCATGTATATTTTGAATTGCAGGGGGAATATATTTTTAACTACTTACCATTTGGTGTAATCTGGTTCATTTCAGTGGTACAATCCTTGCACCCCAACAGTACTTTTATCAGCTCTAGGCATAAACCACCGTCATTAAGGATGGTTTAGTGATATTTATCTGTGAACTCCTTCCATCAGAACCAGGCAGACCGTCTCAACTTTCCCACTCTTCCTTCATGCCCCTAGTTTCAGCTGGATCATGGAACTGCCACCCAGGAAGAATTCCCATTTATTTTCAACACATCATTCATTTACTGCCTAACACTTAACACCAAAGCAAAGAATTGCAGCTTCTAAACCTCCAATTCTGTCAGTGGTTGACGGTGCAACCCTAACCAAGTCATTCAGTGCATGCCATTCCTCCCATGAGAGGAACAAAGAAAATAATCCCACAAACGGGATTGTGATGCTTACTTTGAGCATGATTATAAAGCATTTTCCTCCTCTAGCATGAAAATGCCATACTTAATACTACAAATAACATATTTTTCCTAATTCTTTTATCCTGGACCTCCTGAAATCCTCTTTGTAGGATATGTAAGAGAAAATTCCAGGTGGGAGAAGTTTTATATAGCTGCTTTCTGCTCAGTCTGAAGAAATCTCACTTGGTAGAGTTACTCACAGTAGGCAAAGAAAGTCTTTTGCTGGTAAACAGGGACTGTCATTTTGACCTGTACTCATGCACAGGAAGTTAACTACATTTTAGGAACAGGTCATTACATTAGTGCCTCCTTTACTCAGCTTGACTAGGATGAGAGTCATACCTGGCTGTGAAAATAAGCTTGTGACTCTGACCATGACAACAAGCCAGGGGTCAGATTTAATTTGGTAAGCTCTGATCTGCCATGCTGCAACCACAAAACAAAGCTGCCGCTCCCTGCACACTGAGGCACAACACTGAAGTGAGTCTTGCACCAAGACAGCACCAAAATGCATCACCTCGAACTCCCCAACCTCCTCCAAAACACCGTGGTAGATCACAGAGAGTCCATCCTCCCAGTCCAGAAGCCATTAAAAACACTCCTCTCACCCTGTATGAGGGACCTGAAGCAAACATTTCATCTGGGGAAATGACTCAAGGAGAACATGTGAGGAAGCAGAGCAACAAACAACACATAAGGTGGATATAAATCCAGATAAAATATTAAAATCATTAAAGGGTTGCTGCTCCCTGAAGGTTGGAAAAAAACGAAGAGAGTTAATTAAAAGCAATCTCCACACAGTGCTGAGCCAGCCTGCCCTGATAAATCAACAGCTAGGGCTGTGCTTGTAGAGGTCAATGGGGGAAAGAGGTTGAGGGGGGGGAGAGGAAAGCTAAGAAAAGATAAAACATTTAGCCGAGCTTATCAACAGCGATGAATCAGAGCTGGTGACGTGAAATTGAGAAGGGTTTTCCACATATTTCCCCATCAATATTTTTGGTTGGATTTTGACTTTAGAAATGCCTGTTTGCCATCAACATAACACCAGCTAACCTGCTGAAGTTCCTATTCATCTGTATCAGCACCGGAGAAGAGAGAGAAGGGAGAAGTCTTTGGGGCCCCGTTCTACCTGGGGAGGTGTTAACATCACAGTCATCCGCTTGCTATTCGATCACTGGGGACTAATGTCACCAGAATTAACAGAGGGACACATCCCTTTTTGGAGAAGCACTTCTAAAAGTTGAAGTCTGGGAGTCGGTCAGGTATCAGGAAGCAGTAAAAGTATCTCAATGCTGCAATCGAACCCCACCTGCAGAGAAACTCCTCCTCGCTGTGGAGCCTTCCCATCACCAGCCCTCACCCATCACGTCTCACATGCCTGGTAAGCTGCACGAGCCCCAGCCCAGCTATAAAAGGTGCTGCTGGACGAATTAGAGCTGTGCTCCTGATTTGTTCCATATTTCACATCAACAGGTATATACTAATGAATGGAAAGCTGCAAGGATAAGGAGGCCATAGAAAACAGAAACCTACAGTCTTCAAGACCTCTTAAAAAAAAAAAAAAGCAGTCAAGGCAAGCTTGTAGATATAAGTTGGCTCATGTTAAAATTTCTGATACTGGACTCCGGTGTGTGATTTATCACAACACTGAATAGGATAGCAATTTCAAGCACGATGCAGTTTTTATTCATGGTCAAAATCAACTGAGATGAGCAGTGAAACAGTTTTCTGAACCACTGTTTGCATTGTTCCTTATTTAGATTGCATAAGTTTTAAAGTAATCGTAAACATAAAATATATTTGTCCCCATCATTGGCTAACCACAATCTCTCAGGAAACAGTATTGAGGCCAAAATACTTGAAAAGTCACAAATCCATGGATTACTTTCTTCAGGACTCTTCTTGGAGGAAATGGAAATACAAATACTAATTTTCCCTTGAAGAAATAATATTAACTTTGTGTCTCCATTATGAGTTTCCCCACAACACCGTTCACTGGATAGTGAGCTACCTGGGATATAACTCCAGCCCCTTCAATTTTTCCCCCAGCTCTGACTAATCACTTTAGGCTGTGGATCCATGAGACGAGAAACACTAGGAATTGCAGAATTGCTAAAACCAGACCAGAAACTTCAGAGCCGTATGACACAAAGCGCTGAACTGGTGTTCACTTACTCTTCCAAAACATGAAAAACACTCAGAATGTTTTGAAGAGGTAATTTTGTTCCAACAGGCATAATCTATCTTCCTGTGGCTAGCATGAAGCCAACCCAAAGCATAAAAGCAGCCTAAGCTCTGTACTTTGTGTTTTGGCAGCAGTAGCATGCCCGCATCTGATCAGATCAAATCAGCACTGCCAGCTGATGTGGTAGGGCAGACTGGAATTAACCAACTCAGGACATGGCCTTATTGCACTGCTCTGCACCTGATTTTCTTTGCACTGTCCAACCTATTCAGATTTTTGAGCCCTACAAGGCAGGAACCATTAAGCCACGTGTTTGTAGAGGATTTGGCGCAATGTCTCAACCAAGACCTTCAGGAGCCTAAATAACAACTTAATCATTGCCCCAACCAGAGCGCCCTTTCCAATATGTAAAGGAGCCAAAATGACGGGGGATCTGGCAAGAAACAAGGGGGAGAAACTAAATTATGTGGGGTTCTTTTCTTTCACATGCTTGGATTTAATACGCATGCTACACTGACATTTTATATTGATTTATAAAAATTATCAGAAAGCAAGGATAACATTATCAGGTGTCGGACTGATACAACTCACAGCGTTGCATGAATGGCAAGATGATCCTCAGTTAGGCTGGATCAGTTCTGTCACAAGGGACTGCAATATTAAATGTCACTTCCAGCCTTTCTCACCAGAAGAACAACATTGATGCAGTCAGCGTCCCCACCAGCACCTGAGCAGGGGACTCTCTCCCAGCTATAGCTCAGCAGAACGAAAAACGAATGACTCAGGATTTGGCACGCACACGCTGCTGATCACAGCCACCCAGCGCACACTCATCAGCACCCGTCCCTGCCCTGCTCTCGCTGCCCCAGCGGCTCCCTGTGAAGCCTCCCCCCAGACAGCGCTGGGGTGCCGGGAAAACCTTCCATGCGGCTGGAATTGCAGCCCTCCCGCTGCACCCGGCTCAGGCAGGTAACCTGAACGCTGAGACACATGCTGACGTACCCCTGCTACTCCCATACTGGAGGAGGTGGGGGTGCGAGCAGGATATTTGCCAGCAGCTATTGAGACACTGCATTATTCTTCTCCGAGACATCTGCTGGGAATCTGTGGTTAAAATATGCTCTGCTGGGAAATAAACCATATATAACAATAGAAAAAAAAAGTATCATATTTCTAATAATTTAGGCCATTACAGATAAATAAGAATTTTGAACGTTCAGTATTCAAGCAGACACTTATGCTATTTGTTGCGTGTCACTCAGTTTAGGCAGTAAAAATACACTGGACAGTTTGCTTCTTTCTTTTGAAATTAAAATCACTTTCTGCTTTTCACGCGCTAGTCCAGTATGTTTGGGTTTGTTCCACAAACTGTAGAGAAGTTTTTAAAGAGAAGAAGCACTTCCCCCTGAAAACGTTGCTAAAAATGGATTTTAAAAGTATGCTTTCTCCTAGATCGTGTCAATGATACCACTTTCCTTAAAAGAAATAAAACAATGATAAAACTGGGATCTGCACTGAAGAAGCAATTAACACACCGCAGTCTGTGCATCCCGGGCAAAACTCCCGGGCAAAGCCAGAAGAGCAGCACAGCCCTAACGAAGCCTCAGAACAGGCCTTAAGCAACGTTGCCTTGGTGCTGCTTCTCTGCATGAGGGAGCATGTCACCCAGGCCAGGGAATCCTCGGATCAGAGGTCTGTTCGTCCAACGGAAAAAACTTCAGCTCCCAAAACAGATTCGTTCTACTCCTACAAGTCCTCAGGGATAAACAATACAGGAATTGTTCTTGCTGAAGGCAACATCGCATACAGGCAACACAGTGATGAGCCCAGAATAAATACCAAGATTGTAAAATTGATCTACCAAGCAAAGAAATTCAGCTCTGACATGAAAGACAAACCAGAATGAGAAAACACCAGTCTCAGCAAATGGTAATTATAAAAGATACGTTATTCCAGACAATGAACACACTGGAATGTCTCACTTCTGGACAGCAGAGGTACAGCCAACAAGAGGGACAGAGCCTACTCTTGAGAGCAACCCCAGAATACCACACTTCCAGCCTCAGGAAAGCAGAGGAAGAAATGAATTCTCATTAGGCTACACAACAGATGAGCCACATCACCTTCGCTAGAGCCCACCACGACTCAGACTGAAGACAGAACCCCCTTTTGCTTCACGTGCTGCACTTGTGCATGGTCTGGTAAACTATTTCCACTTGTACACTGTGAATCCAAGCTAATAGGTATTATGAACCCAGACCACTGGACATACACTTACCTTTAAATTATTATACCCTCAAAGAAATCATATCTTTGCGCCTTTGTAGCCCACCCCAGATAGTTCAATATTGCTTTCACACACCACAAATACAACATTTTGAAACTCTTTTTTTTCAGTGACAATTTTATGGCACAAGCTCCATCCATCCACACCAACAAAACAAAATTACAAAACACTACAACAACTAGTCATGCTCAAGTTACTCATGCAACCAGACAAAACACTGTAACTAGTAACATATTTATCAGGCTCTCCCATATTCAAACCAGCATATCCTCAGGTCTTCAAAACTTGGCTTCTCTCTTCCCCCTCTCACCCCCAACAACTTTGTTCTTACGCTCATGTTTCCCTGCATAAATACACAAACATTCATCCATCATTTTCTCTGAAGACTGGTGCTGGGTTACCGAAAAGAGAGCGTTCATGTGGACAACAGTTTTGGCTTTAAATGTGTCGCAGTAGGGCTCGTTTATGTTTTTAAGTGACTTCAGAGCCATACTGGAAATATTGTAGAGATTTTGGTACATGATTTAATGTGTCCAACAACCCTGTTCTGTCGAGCAGAAGAAAACTCCCTTCTGCAAAGCCACGTTAAAATCACCTTCACATCACTTGTAAACACTGAACTGGCAACCTAACTGTCCATCTACTTTATTGCTTCCACCTGCTGAAAGTAGCACTGCACATTATACTTTAATATTAAAAATTAGCAACCAGATGCTTATGCACCAACATCTAGGAAAAAAAAAATCAGTCTTCATCAGCACATAATCACAATGTAGGGTTGTTTCAGGGGTGGGTAGCAGGATATGGAAACTTCCAGTTCTGAGTCCCTAGTTTGAATTCAAGCCCAAGTTAACACTTACGAAATACTCTTGCCATACAAGACCCGAAGACCTGCTCTGGTCTGATGCTGACATTAAACAAGGATGTGAGCACAGACCTTTTTTCCACAGGTGCCTCATGCCACTGAATTCATCATAACAAGGACAGCCAACTGGCAGCCCAGGGGCCAGAGCTGGCTGTCAAGGCAATTTTATCTGAAAAGGCACAGCAATTGCAAAACCAACCGCTGCCGCGTGTTCGCAGCGGGGACGCAGATACAGAACAGGCCTGGCAGGGTTTATAAGGTCAGCTCCAGCGCTGTACACACCAGGCTGCACCAATATGGTCCCCAAACACCTGGCTGGGAATAAACCTCCCCACGCACATCAAAGCTGTCCAAGAAGATGGCCAACAAGTAAGTGACCTGGCCTCGCAACTGCGGCGCAGCTAGCCTCTTTCGCCCCACAGGCTGTCCTGAGCGAAAGAAAAGGAGAGCACCAGCATCGCTGCTCTGCGGCCAAGCTACGCCAAGGCAACAGCTCCTCTCGCGAGCGTTCAGGCAGAGCTACAGCATAAGGGAATCTCACTTGCAGAAAAGGCAATAGCCTAACATATGTTCCAGCGAGTATGTTTAATTGACAACCTGAAATAAAAGTCAGCTGTGGGAGTAAAGACAGAAAGGGTGGGGGGAAATCAGCTCTGCTTCTAGATAAGACTCTGTAAATTACAAGATCTTAATTACATTAAATGCATTATGGTACCATATGCACATCACTAATAAGGCAGAGATGGAGGAAACGTGAGTAGATGCTAGGACTGGAAGTTGACGTGCTGCGTTCTAGACTCGATCTTTGCATTAGAAAGTTTCTTCACCACTTTGTCCTAGTTTAGTCGTCCATAAAACAAAGGCAATAATCCTTTCTTCACGGGGGCGTTGAGAGGTTTAATTAATTAATGTTTACGAAGTCCATTGAGATTTCTGACTGACATTTTAAGCCATTCAGAATACTATTTAACTGCATTTGTTTCTTCTACTGACCCGCTCAAATATCTCCACATTAAGATATGCAAAGGAGAAGATGGAAAGTAAAAATATGGAGATAGGTGCTTAGGGTACTAGAAAAAGACAACCCAACAAATGCAGCATTCAAACCCACTGGTGCCCCACTGAAGCCATCTGAATGCTGCCTTTTCCACGGATGAAGAAGAATGCGTTTATCCAGACACCTGCTGCCTTTCCCTTGTTCCCCAGATTGGTTAAACTCACATCGATATTTTTGCCTGTAGCACCGTGCTGGTAAACAAGGTGTTAAACGGCAGAAATAACAGGCAGTTGTGTCAGGTTGATCGGATCACCAGAAGTGGAGAAGAGCAAAGGGATGAAAGCCCCAAAAGAGAACCAGCAAGTGAGAAGAGAAGTAGAGAAAGAGGCAAGCTGAACGTAAGGAAGTGCCCATCATTAATAAGGGACTCCACGGACTGAGCTGTTCTGTGTAATGTATTCCCACAGATGCTCAGGTACACTGGAATACATTATCCCGAGGGACCAGTCTAGCATGAACAAGGCCACATATGTGTCCAAGTGCCGGAGCGAAACTGAATATTGGACACACTTAAATGCACAGGCACACACAGGGAGCTGCTTGATACCTGAGCTAGGATTTCTCAGTCTCTACATTGTCCCCCATCTGAGAGCAAAACCTTTGTGTGGCCAGTTTCTGTAGGGGGCGTTTGTGGGTTTTGCGATACAATCAAAACGCAGACAGAGGAAATGCAAATGTCATTCAGCTCCCTTTCATTGTCAGGAAGGACACATGAGGATAAAATACTGTACACTGCATCCTTCCCCTATTATGTGTCCTACCGCTTTTGTCCTAATTCATCCCATGCATAATTTATTTACATGTGTATTGTTTCCCATCAGCAACTTTAAAGAATAAGTGAAAATCATAAAATGTTTTATTAAACAAGTTGTTAATAAAAAACGCAGCTGGTGTCAGACAGCCAGCACCAACTCTGCCCCCCCCTCCGCGCAGCGCTAGTACTTCAAGAGGCACGGAGAGACAAGCGGCCCCAGCACCCGGTGCCTATTGTTCCTCCTCTCGCACCCCGGGGCCGAGGGGAGGAAGGGGGAGCTGATCACACGACGCCTAACCCTGCCCTCCCCGACTTCGGCGGGAGCGGGCCGGGGCCCCCCGCTTCGCGGCAGCCCCGCGGCCGCCGGGGGGGGACGGGGTTGGGGGGTGCAGCCCCGCGGCGGGGCCGGACCCGGGGCTCCCCG
>VXAA01006392.1:0-71105 GCA_013399115.1 Anseranas semipalmata
TCCAAGGGACATAAAGTCCCTTTCGATGTTTCATGGTTTCCTTGTTGTGACCTCATTTGTCCCCACATGAAAGAGTAGGAATGGGTGGTAGTCGTGTGGTTTAACCAAGCCTGGTAGCCTCTTTGTGATGTCGCGAATGCAGGCCCCAGGCAGGCAGCAAACCTCTCAAGAGAGATTGTCTGGGTGGCAAACTGAGTTTTGGAAAGAAAAAATATTTTTACTGCAACTAAGAACATTCTAGAGGGGACGTAGCACAGCAGAGATTCAGGAATTTATACTATTTGCCCACAGCATATTACTTGAGAGCCAGAAGAAGAAAACAACACACAGAGATGATGAATTACTGATTATTTTAGCATTGGCATAGAAGAGGTTAATGTTTCCATTACTGAACTCCCACAACACGCTTCCTTGCAGCATGCATAGTCTAAGCAGCACCTGAGTGAGAGGTTATAGCAGGTACTAAGCACTTCACTGATTTTGCTCCTACCAGAATTCATGGCTAAGTTACTGCTAAGTTCAGGGGTTGTATGCTTACACACAGCAACAGGATCATGTGTGATTACCTTAGACTCACAAAAACTGAAATATCAGCCTCACAAAATCAGAAGTGATGGCTCTCCCAAACACTTGTAGGAATTATTTTGGGCTGCCCAGCAAATATTTCTGAAGAACGTGTAGGTGGGAAGTGGGGGAAGACATTGCTGTCCACCTCATGTCTGTAACTGCTCTGCCCAATTGGAAGGCTGAAACACCAATGACTTCCACACCAAATATGAAAAGCTATTTCTGTTACATTTAATTTTGTGAAGGTTTTGAGGTGAGTCAGCAGAAGGACCAAAATGCTGAGGATGCAGTGGCTGTAGAGACTAGACACAACCTAGACAAGCACCAGGACATTCAGAAAAGGGAAAAGGGACAATGGTTAACTATGAAAGAAGACTGCTGCATGATGCTCAATTTCTATCATATCAAGGAATAAGGATTTTGTACATCTTTTGTAAAGAAAGAAGACTCCATCAATGCTATCCTCAGTTCCTTCTGGTAATGGAAACAACTTTCAGTGTCCAAATTCCAACTCAAGCTTTATAGGACTGGACCCTTGGCTGTTTTTACCAGATAGAGAATAGAAAGTCCAGAAGAAGGCCACAATTACATGAAAACAAAATATGTATTCACTCTACAGGTTTACACTTCTCCACAACACAGAAGATTTAGAACTCAGAGAACTCTCAAAGAGCAAAACCATTCATTTTAAACTTTACCGAAAGTGCAGTAGACTTGGAAATGGGTACACGTTCATACATACAAATATGAACACAGTTACCAAAAACTGCTGCTTTGTTCTTTTTTTTTTTTTTAATGGATAACTTCACTCTATGTTAAATTGCAAATAAAAATAAAAATTGCTATCCCTTAACACAACAGAATTGCTAAAGTTTAAACCTGTTCACTCTGGGGAAAATACAATATCTTTTCCATGAGAAAATCTAATCATTTGAATAATGCAGTATGAAATGCATGTACCATGCATGTATTGTACAATGTAAACAGAGGAGGTCTTATTGTTCTGCTTCTAACTGTAGAAACAGAAAAATTCAAGAACACTAGAAAAATAGGGTCACAAAATATATAGTTACTGGAATGAATAGCAAATATGTAAAATATGAGCCTATCAAGGTATTAAAGATCCAGTGAAACTAGTGAGTTTTTTCTATTTTTCTTCTCAATTCCTGGAGACCAGAATCCTACCATCTGTACACTGACAACTTCAAGAAGCCCTTGCTTAATGTTGCTGTGCTTGCCCCACATCTCTGAGAACCGTGAAGAAGGATAGGCATGTGGTTTAAACAGGATTAGAAATCAGAGCCATAGCTATGATGTCAGTCTATGATCTGTATTGGAAGGTTAAGACAATTGCCAGGACAAAATATCACCTATAAAGAGTTAACATTTCAATACTATACTATTTTATTCTAATATGCTTCTTACTATATTATTCACTATTTTTGTCTCTTCTGTTTAAACCCCTAAGCATTTCTTTTCCACCACCGGTTATTTTTTCTCATTACAGCTGTGCACAGAGCCCTAGCACTTGACTGCAACACCACCACACCTAACAAACACATAATAATAAGAAAATCTCTGCCACAAAGTCAGGAGCTAAAGATACACTTTTAAAGGTAGTGAATTACCATCTTGGCATTTACTGCTGAAGGACACAGAGCTGAAGAAATTAAAATTGAAACCCACTGTTTGAACTACAACATTTGGGGTGAACCTCTTCTCAATACCTCACTCTGTGTTTCCTGTTTTTGCAATGGAATTTGTGAACGATGAGCAGTTCAAATACAACAATTACTACATACAAAGTATGGTAATTCTGGGAATTTAAGAGAGAGACAAAGACGGATCAGAGTGCTGGCAAATAAATAATACTCCACGGTGTCATTTCCCGTTAATTCCATAAAATCAATCCTAGCTCAATAATCACCATGGCCTTCAGTTGCAGATATTACATAGCCAGAATATGGTTAGTAGCTCATAAACCACAAAACGTTCAAGTCACTATCTGTATAATCCTGCATTTATGACTTCACAGAATGCTACAAATGAAATGGATGCCTGTCACTATTTCTGGATGACTCCAAAGAGCTGAGTGGGAGGAAAAGAGGAGCACCCAGACAAAAAACACTTGTTTATCCAATGATGAAAATGAGACATAGGCATTCAGCATATGGCTGAATGTTTTTCATCCAGGTAGCAGATTATGGCCATACGGGAGCAGGTCCATCAAAGAGCCACTAAGATGGTTAATGGATCTGTCATACTAGAAGAGGTGGAGAGAGCTGGGACTGCTCATACTTGAGACAAGAAGGTTCTGAGGAAATCTCTTCAATATGAGTAAGTACCTGAAGTGGAGTAAAGATGACAAAGCCAGACTCCTCCCAGTGGTGTTTGCTGACACGACAAGAGGCCATTGGCATAAATTCAAATGCAGGAAATTCCATTTAATGATTAAAAAAAAATCCTTTTACTGTGAGTGATGTTGAACAATGGGACAGGTTTCGCAGAGACATTGTGGAGTCTCCATCCTTGGAGATATTCAAAATCCTAATGGACATGGCCTTGAGCAACCTGCTCTATATGAATGACCCTGCTTGAGCACAGGGGTGGACAAGACCTCCAGAGTTCTTCTGCTGCCTTCCAGCCTCAGCAATTCTGTGATTTTGTGTGAGAAGGTATCTAACACACAGAGTAAACGAATTGGTCCTACAAACTCTCATGCAATCAATGTTTGTTTTCTTTTTTACAAACGTAAGTGAACACAGGGAATTCAAGCAAAGCACTCACATTCCATGAATTACTTACAGATGTTAATTTTTTTACAGGGTAAGGATAGGTTTGGGACTTCTAGAGAAGTATTGAAAATAATGTGATATTGACTTACAAAAGAATTTCTCTCAGGACAACCTGCAATTTCAGAAGTGAAACAAATTAATAAGATGATCATTTTGTAAAAGAAATTGTTCCCTTGTAACAGTGTAAACCAGAAAAAACTCCATGCAAGTCAGTTAAGATACAGAACTGTGAAACTGGGTTAGTGTTAGGCATCTTTCTGTGGTGAAGAAATTCTCTCCTTGCAACCCAATTCAGAGCCCAATGTAAAATGTGGATCTTTTAAAGACCTGGAAGATTAACTGGCCTATCTCTAGAAAATGATACCTAGGTATTGAATATTGGGTATATCAGCTTGTTTTATATTGGCTTGTTTCCCAACTGGTGGATTTAAATAAGTTTGCAGTCCAGATGAAAGGGAGAAGGCTAAATACAGGCCTGTTGGGACAGGACACTCCCAGAAGAGCAGGCCTTATGACATCTTTGTGCAGATATGGCTGAAGGACCATTGATGCTGCTGGAATGAAAGCAAGATAAAGTTTCTGCTGCTGTCGTGGTTCACCGGTCAGAGGTGCCTGGCTATTCTCTTAGATGGGAGATGATAACTGAGTGGAGATCCTGCGTCAGGTGGCTGACTCCATGGGGAAGGACAGTGGAGGCAGTGTTGGAGCTTTGCACCAACTTTTCTCCAGCGTTACTCTCTCCTGTCTGATCTCAGAGTCTGTCCTGAAAAAGAACTGTGGAAGGATTGTTATCCTGCATATTTGTCACCCCTTCATCTGTCATCTCTTTCTTGTATTTACCACAATAAAAAGGATGATCTTTTGGGCAGATACTAAGCCATTATTTGCACAGTTCCAAAAGGGTAACCCACCATTAGGTGTGCCAAAACGAAAAAGAATTCAGCATCTAGTTTATTTATAAACAATCAGTAGAAAAGGGCAGAAAACATGGTATTTCCAGATATGCAAGACCTCTAAAAAATAATACTGATGTAAATTGTGTCACATCAGTACTTGGGGAAAAAGCTGCTATGAAAGATCAGAACAAAAAACAAAACAACATCAGTAACAAAAACATCAGACTTTTTCCATGCGGAAAAGAAAAAACAAATAAGGAGCTCTCTCTTTTGCCTATGGTTTTAAGAACGGGAAAGCCTTTCACCTTAAAATCACAAGATGAATAGGAAAAAATATAAAATGTTACAGAAATATTTATTTTATTTCATTTTGTACTTACATACACCCTTCAACGATTTACGTAATTCTTTAGGCAATGTGAATATTTGTTGCAAGCTGCTTATCTAACCAATATGAAGTGCAAGCAAGACTCATGCCCTTGAGACATGAATAATAATAATATTGAACATCTGACTCAGTCCACCACAGCAGTAATTTGGTCAGGACTAAAGAAATAAAATCAAAATTCATAAAGCACTGAGAGAAAAGCAGAGAACTCAGCTATGTAGTCTATAAAATATTCTCCATGTTTCTATATAGATTTCAGTTTAGCTCTCAGTTAGTTAGCACATGGAAGTCTTAAAAACATGGTGTAAGTAACAGCTGTGGGGTCACATATATATATAGCTAGGGGCTATATTACATAAAAGCTGGCTATAAAATGAAACAGCAGGTCCTGATGTCCCTTGAGTACTTTTTATGAGTTATCTCTTGCGATCTTTAGACACCTGGACTCTTTCTCAGCCTGAGGAAATATGAGCAACCTGAAGTCTGTGGTGTGTGTGCATCTTCTGACAGAGACCAAAAACTTCCAGCTGTGAAACATCCAAAGGAAAACATCAGCTGGGTTATGCGTGACTGAACAAATGCTTGTGCCATCAGGTGGATCATCTTTCTTTTTTTTCAATTTCAATTCTTTTCAAGAAGAATTTGTCACAAATATGTACCGAATTTCATTTTTCATCTTAGATTATGGGGTTAACCAAAATGCATCATATCAGCTATCCTCAGCAAATGCAGCACTTTGGACTAAACTAGAATTTAATTTTTAAGGGTCTTGCTGATGTAAGTGGATTGAGGTTTACACCCAATGCATGCTAGTCGTTGGTAAACTGTTTTTCATTGCTTCTAGCACGCTATTTGCAGGTGAGATGTGAAAGCATGACAAGCAACTTTGCAGTGTTAAAAATACAACATCTTGGGGGAACTGACAGATTCCATGCCAGAATCCATGATTTAATAAAATAGCTTGCACTTCCTTGTATTAAAGTTCCAAGGGAATACGATGCCATAATACAAATTCATTTTTCATATATCCAACATCACTCCCTGCCAAGCACACTTCTTCTCGCAAGCTGACATTTTCTGTTGAGAACATCATAAGGGACTGTAAAAACCATTTGCAAGATTACATTTCTGCAATGAGCTTTCTACAGCCTTCATTCCAAATCAGAGCCAGTCTGCATAAAGTTCTCGTTTGATTCAACTGAACAGCTTATTTTACAGCTCTAACACTGCTGGTTATCTGTGTGATTCAGCCAGCTACCAAAATGAGCTTCACCAATGTCAATATTTATAGCTCTGCTTCAATTTTTTCTTTCGTCTTTTCAATGATGCAAAATTAAAAGACACCCTTACTATCAAATCTATCTTCAAGTTTTACGAAAAGAAGAAGTATTATTCCCCTGAGTCTGGGATCACCTCTAGGTGTGAGAGTCAATCAAGTGAGTAATAAAGAAGATGAATATCCTTTCTGTCACACAAGTGAAGTTATCCTGGAACGTGAACATCTGCTTAAGCTTCAACTTCTGCACAAACTTTCCGTACAAGTTAGATGCTCTCTCAAGGCTTCAGAGGCTTTAACTACACCAAGTTAAGCAGAGCCACAGAGTGCCTCCAGGCACCGCAGTTCAACACGTGGTATCATTTAAATGTTCGATGGTTCACTAGCCTTAGTGACCACGTAAACAGCATTGTCCCAGGCAATTTCTGGTCAGGCTGTGGGAGTTAGTCTGGGTCAGGTATGGATGTGACCACTTCAGGTCTCAGCACCTTCCGGACATACTCAAATCACTTGTACATGTGCCTGAAAAACAGACTCATGATCTATTCCTAATCTTGATGAAGTAATGAGGACTTTTGCGACAGAAACTAATGGGCTGTGATTTCAAGTACAGACTTGCCAGCTTCCACACAGTGAGGAGATGCGTGTAGCTCTCGTCTAACTGCCCTGCTGAGATCCCATCACCCCAGGCCTGAAGCCTGGTATCACTGCTTCTAACCCCGCTCAGCATCCCCACACACTTGATGTAGCTGGTTGTGGATCAACCGATGGCTTACAGTCTGAAGGACCCAGAGTATGAAACAGGCACTGATGGTCCACTGCAGTGGAGGAAATGTCCCCCCAAAAACTCTGTTCCCCACCAGCAGCCTAACAACAAGGATCCTGCCATGCTGAAGGACCGAGTCCCACGTGTGCGGGTGATCGGGCCTCAGAAGCAGAGATGCACCTTCCACATGGCTTAGCTTTCGCCTCTGTCCTGCGGCCAGGTGAGAAATGTTAGACACTGGATTTCTCAAAGCTTGAAGGATTCACAGACACCGCCTTTCTGCGCTGTAAAACCAAATCACTCACACTTCCCCACCGTGATAATGTGCTGTGAAACCAAACTCAAACTGTTTCCAAGCCATTCAGATGTTGTGTTCACCAGCAGCATGCAAGTCCTTACATAAATAAAATTAATTTATCCAGTGCTGCAGAATGAAGCGACTTGACATTAATACCAAAGAAACTCCTTATGAATGACTAGATTTTGCAAATTAAAGAGGAATAAACTCCACTAAAACATGGCTATCACAAATTGCGTTGTATTTATTTGACAAGTTACAGCTCAGTAATCTAGCAGATACGCTGTAGTACATTTTGTATATGTAATTAAACCTTAGTAGTATGAGACCTCACTACAGCATCTGCTATTAAATCCTTAGTGAGAGCTGTTACAGAGAGACAAGGATTTCTTTTCTTTCCTCTCTCTCTTTTTTTGGGAGATTATAAAGTGAAGTGCTTAATGAAATGCAGATTATCATTATTTTACTAAACATCACTGTGACACAGTATTTATACATAATTAATTTACCTCTGACTTTCCCAGCCAGCAAGAAGCTCAGAATACAGGGGAAAAAATAAGGAAAAAGTAAAGAGGGAATCTGAATTTCTTTGCCAGTTTTTAGGGCAAAAGGGAGGGAACCCTGAGAAAAATACTCAAAGTTAGTTGCTGGTTGCAAAGTGATCACAGTGATGCTAAATACGGCTCCTGACAGCAGGCAGAGAAGTCAAAACTGTGTGCAAGGGGGGAACCCAGCTGATAAGGAAGCAACACAGCCAGGCCCTGGACAAGGCAAGCGTGTCCAGCTGGCCAATTCCTTTGTCACAGCCCTATTTATGAAATTGGCAGTACGAGAATATATCTGCTTTTTGTCATACAAGCATGTCCTGTACTGTTCAATCCACTGGAAAATCAGAAACAACAAGCTACCACATAAGCATCCCCAGCTCAAAATATAGCTGAAGAAATGAAAAATTTGAATTAAAACTTATGAATATAAAGAAAGAAAACTAAAACAAGCTAATATTTTTCTTATTTACCTTGTGGATCTCCCATCACAAGATTGGAACTAGAAACTGCATGAAGAATATAAATAAGAAATTTGCATTCAATCTCTTGATGTCGGCAGCAGGATTTCCCTAGTGCTCCTCAGAACCTGCAAGATAGCTTTAGCATCCCTAAAACTGCTGTCATCCCAAACACATTCAATGCCTGTCATCCCTGATTCCCTAATGAGAGCTAGTAGTAAACCGAGGTTCTTGTTCTCCTTTATACTTTAAATACAGAGAGTAAGTTTAAATCTGCATGCATCTGCATTTAAATCAGCTTAGTACTGAGATATAACCTCACCCCATCAGACCTCCGAAAAATTTTTATTCACAGCAGATAACATCAAACTATAAGTATTTCAGTAAAAAATCTGTTAGGTGTTGAATTTGCCTTTAATAAAGAGGTTGCTCTACCTCTGGCGAAGTCCTCATTATGAACCGAGTCTTAGCAGTGAGTTAAAAACACATACCATGATTAACTGTTAAATTTATGATATATAGGACACATTATGGGAAGGCTGGATTGCGGATCGGATTGTCAGGGAGTGAACAGACAAATAAAACGAAATTTGTTCTGAAATGAGCATCTTTTTTCAGGGCAGAGGCAACATCAGGATGAGATTTGTTGATGTCTAGGTACCAGCTGACACCGTGCAAATATCCTGAGAGGTTTTTAGCCAAAGGAAACAGAGGAAGAATTATGTGAAGTTAAACTTGAGAACACGTTTCTATCGATTGTGGGGCAGTTGTTTACATTTTAGCATCTGTCTCTAAATGCAGCAGCTATCCTATAAGTTTTATATTTTCAATAGAGTATGTTCTTAATGTCTGCCTTAATTTATAGTGATGTCAGAGCTGCTGAAAAACTCCGTCCATCCCTCAGTCAATCAATTGTAACCAGAGGCAATGGTCCACTCTTTAGGCTCTCGATATACCCCAAATACAAGAACAAAGGTCTCCAAGATGCAGTAGTGTGCTCCTCCACTAATCTGCAAGGCATCATTTAGAAGTCTGTAAAGTAGAATATTGGTTTGGAAGCCACATGTATGAGTAGCAAGTATTAATCACAGCCTTCACTGCATTTACTAGGATCGCAGGAAGACCATCTGTATAGATGAGGGAAACTGCCTGCACAGCAACTACTCTTGTGCTTCACCTTCCTGTCAAATCTCTCCTTCCGACTGCTTCATTAACTTTCCCTGCCTTCTTATTTGCTTCCCTTGGTCAGTTCTTTGGCCTTCTTGTAGCTTGTGAGTGGGGTAACCCCACCGCCAGCTGAACAGAGAAGGGCAGTTCCTTCACTCCTTGGCCCATCCCCAACCGCACATGATGGAGAAGAGGAATTGAAACAGGGGAAAGAAAACAACTGCAAACATTCAAGGGAGAGGAGAAGTTGAGTGGAGTGGCACTGAGGTTTTGGACCACCTGCTTGCCCCAGCCTAGCTCAGAGAAAAGTGGGGGCTCACAGCCAGAAGGGGAGACAACACTGGCTCCTTCACCTCCCGAAACACGTCTGAGTCACTGCTGCAGGCAACTGACCACCTGGGAAGTGTGCTTCCTCTAAAGGAAAGAAATTTTCAAGAAGGCCTGTATATTCTTAAATTATCTTGTAATTGCTTTAATTCTAACAAACAAAGAAATCTAAGCCAGTGGGCAATCCCGCACCAAAGGGGTTTTCTGACAAAAAGGGCAAATCAGTTCTCCAGCAGTTGATCTGCTCTAGCTCAAGAGGAATATAAAGTTTTACATGTGCACAGAGATTTATTTCCAAAGATTTATTTTATTTTATTTTATTTATTTTATTTTCTTTTATTTTATTTATATAACCGCTCATCACGTTACTATTGGACAGAATATGCCATAGAGGACCAACTAAAAGTCTGGCAGGAAGAAAACCATGCAAACATTAAAAAATTCCTCCTATTCCAAAGCATGAAGATCAAATAGGAGGTTATGAACTAGATATTTCTAGCCTCCATCTGAATCTTGAATTTTGCAGACATAAGCAGCATAATAAAGAAGGAGGAGATGAGGAAATAATGTCAGCGTCTAAAACCCACATTGTTTCTTCTTGTCTTCATTTATACAGAAATCTAAATACAATAATGTATGGATTCCCTTAATTGTAATTAAGAGGGCAGAGGTTGTGATTCATAAGGGTGTAATTACTGCATTTTTCCAGAAGAACACAAATGAGAACAACTTTGAAAGAACATAAGAAAAAACATCACAAGTAAAACTGAATAGAAAGAATGTAGAGTACTATTGCAGCTCAGTGAAAAATGAGAACACTAATTATAAATCACTCAAATGCACTGGAAAGTCCAGTTCATACTCATTACTAATTAAAGGATGTCTTCATGAACAATCTAAAAAGCCAGCTGAAATTAAATTTTCTTAAAGGATTAAAGCTGCAAAAGCAATGGAAATACTTATACCAGAACAGCAAACTGCCAAAGGTACATGATGTTCCAGAGCAACGCAGAAAAGAGAAACATGTCAGAAGCATTTATTTTTGAATTCCTTATAAACAAGCCAAATTGGAAGGCAGGATACCTTCAGTTGATGCTATCACACAGTGCTGACAACCCTTTCCCTTCTTTCAGTTACTATATACCATTAGTAGTCATTGAATTAAATTCCTTCAGATAAGCTAGCAAAGAATTCAGCTGTTAAAATTATACACAACGAAATAATTATTTTTCAGCTGGAAAACTGCAGCAATACACCATAATGCGTTGTACTCCACCTTTCAATAATTAAATATTCATTGGACTACAGATAGAGACAGACTGGCTCTGCAAGCCTAGGGGTTCAGAGAGAGGAGATCAAAGCTCAGATCTCTGCTCCAAATACGGCTTAAAAGAGATCTGAATGTGGGATTCCCTCTGTCCTGGGGAATACCTAACTGCATGATATTTGGGACTATAAGGTGAGGCAAATCAGCTCCAGCTCCTGAGGAAATAATCTTTAAAAGTCAAACTTGCTGTATATATTGTTCCAACATATTACGGACACTACTTCTAGGCTAGTAAAATAAATAGGGCCCTGGAACAGACTCAAGCACTGGTCCATGACTAACCATCCTCTTTTACAGTTAGCATGCGTCTTGGTTTGATCTTGACTTGTGTCAAAAACTGGGCAGTTTGGGACACGGCGTTAGCCGGCCCCTCCTCCCTGCAAGGCCAGCAGACGGGCTTCAAGTAGAGATACAACTTGGGAGGCCACAGCATTGGGCAGATTTCTTGGCAGCACCAGACACACCAAATAACTGGATTCGACCCCACACCGGACATATTTACAAGGAAAAGTGGCAAAAAGCACTGTAAAGGTTTTGCTGTTGAAAAGTTCCACCACCACTGAAGCCTGGGGAATTTGGAAGACAACAGTGACACTAATTTGCCCAGAATAGACTTTAACTGCAAGTGGTCACCCTCAGCAAAAAGGAAGATGATCAGGAGAGCCTGATGCCCTGTAACTGCTGGTTTTGAGGGAGCTGATGGACTCGAGCATTTTCAGAGAACTGAAACAAAAAGAGTTCCTAGAGAGTAACTAGAGCTACCAGTTAATACAGATGCAACATCGAACTGGGGAGAAAAAAAAAAGCAGGTACAAGAAGGTGGTCAAAGGAGAATTTGCAAATGATGTGGTGTAGTGAACCTCACCTGACCTAAAAAAAAAAAAAAAAAAAAAGAGAGAGAGAGAACAAAAAAACAGTCTTGCAATTTGTAGAGACTAGATAATTTCCGAATAAAAATGGTAACTTGCATCAGCAAGAACATAAAACAGAGAAGGAATAACTAAAATTACTGGAATCAACCCTTGATAAAGCAAACTAAACTTTACCAATCCAAGGAAGTTATCTAACAGAATGATCCTTACCACAAATGACAACAATTTTGCAAGAGAATGTATCCAAAACAGTAAAAAAAAAAAGAGACCGGAGGCAATAAGGCAGACAGAGTTCAAAGCAGCAGCACAGCAAAAGCAACACACATAGTTGCACACACTGTCAAAATGAAAATAAGCCAAGAAAATGCCCAGAAGATACAAAATTTTTGCAAATGCATAGCACAGACAAAAGAAAAAAAAAAACAGTCGTCTTTGTTCAGCATTTTTGTAAGAGTAATACATGATGTTGTGAAGAAAGTGGGGAGATGGAAGACAAAGCAGACAGCAAGAGGATCTGAGCTGATAGCTCAGACATTCATGAGCTGCCACTGTTTCATAAATAGCTGATAGTGGGTTGGTGTATGTTGGGAAACAATCAGAAAACTGCAGCACATATCCTCAGGTGTTGACACTGGCATTTAAGGTTCTCAAATTGTAGAAACTGGCAACATGTCCTCATAATCCCAGAGTAAATGGCATGGAGGCCCATTCAGCCCATCAGTTTGATCTGTAAGATCCCAGAAAGCACTCACTGCAACAAGATGAGAAAATGGAGGTGCCACGACAAGAAGATTCACAAGCTCTTAATGTTTACTTTTGTAGAAAAGCCAGCAAGTCCAAGCAAGACTGCTTTAAAAATTAATCAAGCATCATTTGTGACCTGAAATATACTTGCATGCTCTTGAACTTGGGTGTTACATTTGTTTGATCTTCATTTAGTTTTGTGCTTTTATGGACTGACCTCACCAGAAGGAAGCTGGGAGAGGGGCTTCAAGGCTCTTGTTGGCATATGCAGCTGCTGAAACAGGAGACAAATACAGCCTCTTTCTCAGAGCCAAAAAATGATGCCTGAATGGCACTCAGATAAAAGCAGCTTCAGCAGGAACTAGAGGGCTTGGGGCTTTCCTGGAGGCTGGGAAATAGCGATGGCAACGGCCACCTACAAACTGATCCCTGCGCTAGCAGTGCAGTAGACTCAACACAACTGCAAAAGTAAAAAACTCTCTTAATTGGGGATAATTCATTAAAAAACAGAGCCTTGCAACTGCCCCTTTAAAGCAGTTCAGCTAAAGACAAACCATTGTAACACAGTAAATTTCCTTTGTGTCTTAAAAAAGTTTCAAGTTCCACCAGAAGTGCACATTTCTAAACTTCTCCCTTTGGTTGTAGCCTGTCTCTAGAAAGAAATTAAGACTACATTTGTAGCAGCAATGTCCTAAAGACTAAGGGCTGTCTGGCCCAAGAAATTGAACTCTAGTCACTCCAATAATGGCTTCTGCTTATTTCATTATAACCTCTGCACTATAATGTATCTCTGAAACTATTTTAGCATCTACCACATTTTTCAAACTGCCCTTAGATAAGAAGAAATTTCAAACGTATGAAATCCAGACACCTACATTCCAGAAAGAATATGCATGGCCTTTCTGTCTCTAAAAACAACAAACATTACAATAAACAGAGGTAGCTCCTACCGATAGACAAGAATTGTAGTTATTGAACCAAAATTCACTCATTTGCAGCTAACTAAAACTATACTAAAGGCAAAACCAGGAATTTTCCAGTATTTGTGAGTCTTTCATTCTTTGACTTCTCTATTCATATGAAAAAGCAGCTTGTGATTGTAAAATCATGTCGCTATTCGAGGATGACGGAAGTAATTTCCCAATCAGGCTGCAACAGATTCATCTCACTCTATTTTTATAGCATCTGAATGTTTTTTTGTAATGTTACACGATACGGCATCAATTATTTGTTCCTTCATCTTCCGCCCTGGAGTCCAGTGGAGTCTTTGTACAGCTCACACATCATCTATCTGTATGGTTGTGCACTTATGCTAGAAATGGTGGTGCAGTGGGTGATAAGAATTTAATTACTGTGGGCAACACATTCCAGTATTCCAGTTCTGCCTCTAAGAAAGTGCAAGATCATGCTCAGTCAGTATAGAACTAATTATAGAAATAACTATTAAATCAGAGGAAAAAAATGAGCAAACGCTGTTATCAATTATCTCTGTCCTTTACTGATCCAAGATTACCAAAGTATCTTTAAACACAGCCTCTGCAAGAATTTTCTCGTGCAAGTATTTCACCTTGCACGGTTTTACTGTTTTTTCAAACATAATTATAGCAGCGTTTGTGAATGAAGCATACAGAGCAATGAATTTTTGCCTCTTCAAAATATTGGCAGAATTTCAATATAATACAGTCAGACTTCTACTAGCATTGATCTGAAGAAATGATTTCCAAATTCAGCCTTTGGTAGTAGTATGACACCCCACCTGTAGGCAACTGAATTCCAAGACAAAGTGTTTTCCTTTTTCACAAGAGAAATTCATACTAATATTACAATAAAATATGTTAAACTATCACGTATTTTAACTCAGGAGATTATTTGAAAGGAAACTACTGATTTGACCCCTCTTCGCTTTTTCATTTTGGCTTAAAGTTTCTGATTTTTGATTTAATGTAACTTTGATATTAATAATGTTACAGCTTGAGTCATGAATCCTCCATTGCACTGTACCTGCTATTGTCAGTGTAGACCAAATTCGGGCTTCATTATCTTTCCTATATACCCCAAATCTCATTCCACTACACTGTCTTTAATTCGCTTTCATACATTGGGTGTACAAAATGCAAACATCAAATTCAGTCCCATGTGGTGAAGAACATAATTCAGTACATAACTCAATAAGACTTCAGTTTGACACTGACTTTATCCACTTAAAAAAAAAAAAATCTTGGAGTGGCTTTATCTGAGCAAACATATCATCAGCGCTGGCTACCTCTGACTCCCTTTATGGTCACTGTAGAGACCTGATGAATTTGACTGATTTTAGATGTCTACTTCAGGATGAGATAAATAGCACTCTTTCTAACAAGGCTTACTTTGTTCCACCAAGCAGGTGGGTAGCCTCGAGTGACCAGCTCCACTACAGACACTGGAGACTTCTAATCTCCAGCAAGATGAGCCCCTCTATCTCAAAGCTGCCTTCTGTCTTTGTATTACAGAAGACATTTAATAGTAGCCATTATAAAGAATATGATAGTATGATCACCATCAAGCGGAAGCACTATATAAACTTAGTTTTCCTTTTTTTTTTTTTTTGCTACCCTTCTAATTCCTGAGAAGTTGTCCATTTCTTCTGACTCTATTCCGTGTTCTGTAAAAAAGCAATAGCAACATATTCACCACTGCAGTACAAATGATGATATATTTGGATAATTACCTTTGCTTTAAAATGTTATGATCAACGATCTTAATCATCAAGCCATTATTTTCTAGGACTTGACAAAGATGCCGAAGAATTTTTGGCTGTTTGCAGAATAGTTGGGAAATGTGAGGAACTGACAGCTCCCCGAGCTGGGAGCTAGCCAG
This sequence comes from Anseranas semipalmata, assembly GCA_013399115.1. Classification (NCBI taxonomy): domain Eukaryota; kingdom Metazoa; phylum Chordata; class Aves; order Anseriformes; family Anseranatidae; genus Anseranas; species Anseranas semipalmata. The sequence goes on from VXAA01006392.1 coordinate 15,286, forward strand.
AGGGCTTACTGGCAGCAGGACCCATCACCTGCCCTTCCCACTCACCTGGGGACTTCTGGGAGACAACAAGCACAAGCTGAACATGCAGACTTCAGACATAAGGAAAATCTTTTCACACACTGGAACAGGTTGCCCTGAAAAGCTGTGGAATCTCCACCCGTGGAGACATTAAAAACTCCACTGAACAAAGTCCTGATCAAATTGTGGGGTGGAGAGGAGGGCTGGAGTAGAGGACCTCCAGAGCTGCCTTTCAACCTACAGAATTCTGTGATATGTTGCTGTGCTGAGCAGTCGTACTGTGGAATTACAACCATAAAAAGAAAGCTCAGAAACATCCCGTAACTACACTACATTTCCTTAATGAAGTAATTTGCCAGATTAGTAAAAGTTCTGACTAATGTTGGCACATGAAAGTGCATTAAATGTATCAAAACTGGTAATAACTTGACAACGGTTCATCTACAAAATCATAGAATTTAACACAAGACAGTTCACAGTGGAAAGTGAAAGCATAGCCAAACACTGATCATCTGTCTTACTGCAGGTGAAGTGTTCAGCCTTGGTCTCTTTACCACTATTAGTAAGACTATACAAAAAAAAAAAAAAAAAGCTTTGACATAAGAGTCTGGTCTGCACAACATTTTCCCAACATTATTCCTTGGGATATTTTCATAGCATTTTGTGAAATTTAAATCTCATGACATTCCAAAGAGTATTTATTTTAAAAAGAAAGAAAAGGATGACTTTTCTATTATCCACAATTACTATCTATTCTGCAGCTTCCTATAAATTCATTTTCAACAGTAAGAAAGTTTTTGTTTATGTAACAAAGCACAGAGGCGTTAGACTAAATAGTATTTGATGGACAGATTTTCTCTTAGTGCAGTCAATGAAATTTCCATGCACAGGGCTCTGACTACATTAAATGCACTCAAAAAAAATAAGGCTTGTGCTGTGTTTCTATTTGCTAATAAAATTTGGGAAGCCTCTGTCTTTGGAAAAATAAATACACTGCTTAGTCAAGAACTGCACCGGTTTTCATATTTTGCGTAGCACCATTAAAAGCAATCAGATTTTTAACGTGCAAAATTAAAGGATGCGTAAGTCTATGCAGCATAGGGGCCTGTATCAATTCATAGTAAAGGGATGGATGGTCTTCCTTCTAGTGCAATTCAACCTCACTGGTTTAGCAGAAGAATTTTTCCATATGGTAACATTGGATAGTACATTGGTAACATTGGATAGCTGGATCCTTTAATGAGGAACAAAACTAATGCACTGGTATACAGCTGCAAAAAACTAGCTCTTACAACTTCTGCTGTCCCCAAAATAAATAAACAAACAAATAAACACGCTCGATTTGCATCTTTTGTAGTTGTGACTTCTTTACTGGATATGAGCTATAAATGATTTCTGATTCTTCACTTACTCCTGTTGACATTTTTCTGTAGCTTTGCAGTTGTATTTTCATTATGTTTATTTACAGTAAAAGGTTTTCTTTTATTTTAATCTTTCTTGCTTCTGTATGAAAGAACTGTTCAAACTGTGACAGAGAGACTGAAAAATTGTCTCTTCAGAAAGAGAAAGTGCTGTCAAATATACTTAGGAAACAAAAATAAAGGACACTGCTCTGTCTATATTTCTCACAGCTCCCATACAATCTACTGCACAACAAACAGTAAATGCCAAGAATGTTTTCAGTATTGCACAGAAGGAAAAAGAAAGAGTTCTGCTCTGAAAACTTTACAGCTCAAGGCCTGGATGTTCTAAAATACTTCTACACATTCTTAAGTTTTGGTACTGTGCCTAGTTCCATTGATACTCGCAGTAGTTTGAGGCACTATATGCCAAAATAACAGCCTTGCTTTGGAAAGACCAGGGATACAATTTCATATGGATTGTATGATTCCTCTCTTATATTTTTTTTTTCAAAAATACTAATATAAATCACAAAAGTGAAGCTCAGGAAAGAGTTTATATTTCCTTATCTATTCTGGAATCATGTAACTCTTTGTTGATATAAACTGGCAGAGCTCATTAAACCAGTAGGGCTCACAATGTTCACCCAACAACAAACATTCTTATGTGTTAGATGTGAACTATTATGTTATTTTAATGTTATTTTTATTTCAATCCAATTCAGAATAGACTGGGATTTTTTCAATCCTCAGGTCAAAACAATACACTTTTCCAATTTACTGTGAAAAATTACAGAGTTGATTTCAAAGTAGAATTCAGGTAATGAAATTTATTCTAAACACTCTTCATTAAGTTTGATCAGATAATGATTGCAACATTTACCTGCAAATATTCAGTTTATTACAGTGATGTATTAGGAGCTGAAATACATCATTAGTATTTTCTGAACCTCTTACTAGACATCTTTAAAGAGATCCATCACTGGCAATCTGTGGACCGCATGCGAATAAGGATTACTAACAAGGAAAAAGCGCACCTTTAGAGCACATTAAATGCTCTTTCAGGCATTAATGTAGCAGCAGACCATAAAAGTAAATAAATATGATTTCTCTGTCTTGATTCATCAATGTAATTATGAGTATGTATATGCTGGCTATGTGGGTAATCCTATTGGCTTTGGAGGCATAGAGCTATTTGAGTGAAGACAGTATACAGATGTTCGTGAAACCACGTCTCATTTTCTTCACTCTTTTATGCAGATTTCTCACATTCATTTACAATTTTAAAAGAACACTGCTATTTGAAGTATCAGGCACTAACTTCAGTAGGCTTTGAAATGTCTCTAATTCACAAAAATACTCTCACCATCTTCAATGGACAGTCAATTAAAAATGTAGTGGGCTGACCCTGTGAGGTACTGAGGCTTCCTTGGATTCTTCTTTGGAAAGGAAGGGAGTCATAATATTTATTTTGGAATTTGCCATTTTACATGCAACAAAAATAAGAATTCCTATAACTGATATGAGAAGCAATAAACTCAGTAAATTATCTGATGACCTTGGGATTTGATGCATTTGCCTATAATTTTTCTTCCCCCAAGGAATCAGCACTTGCTGATCTAAAATGTCTCAAAATCTAAAATGAGAATTTATTCAAAATCTCAATTCGGGCTCTCATGCTGTTATTCTGAATAGTTCAACACCTAGATTGCTTAGGTAGAATACAGTATATAAAAAAGTTTGGGATGAGTTTGTTGATTTAATTGCAAAAAAAAAAAAAATGCAAATGATTAAAATTTAGGCCCTGAAGGAACTGCTTTGAGGATACACGTGTGCATACTCTTCTGCTACAAACAGCCAGTGATCATGGCCTGCTGCTGAGCAATGCCAGGAAGCTACATCTGCTGTGCCTAAGACGATTAAAATGCAGAGTGCCTCAGCACATGGAAAAGAAAAAAAAAAAAAAAAACCACCTCTCTAGCTAGATATTTTCTCTCTTTCTTTTTTTATTTCCTTTTATCTTCTCACTATTATCCCTTCTACGGGTCTTTCTTCGCACTGTGTTATCTATCTGCAATATTTTTTCACTTACTGTGATCTTGTTGATATTTGACACTTAAATACATATTTTCTGGGCTTTTTCATGTTATTTTTTTCCTTCTTCTGAACCTTTGGCCTCCATGCATTCTCCTCACTTAAAACAAAACTTGCGTGTGTGTATATATATATATATATATATATTTGTTTACCTTGGCTTAGGAGCTTTTTATTTCATCTCCCTGGAGCCTTTTGTTTTCTCTATGTCTCCCTAAACACCACCTGCTCAACAAATGTGATTGACCATATGATCCCAGAGCCTGGGCCTACTCTTGTACCTCTACCACTCTTTTCCATCTCCCAGATTCAATGGAAATATTTTCATTTGCAATGACACTATTGAGAGCACAGCCCTAACAGAAGAAACACTGATATATTAATTCATCCTGTTTGGAGCTGTTCTACTTAAGTATTCATGGAACTAGAGAATGACTCTCTAGCGTAGAAAGGCAGGAGTTAGCTGTTCCAATGAATATTAAAGCATTTTATATAGAAGTAGAAAATTTTCAACAGGAGAGACAGAGGTTATATCCAACAAGCTAAAAAACACAGGGAGAAGGAGCAAGCACTAGCTCTCATCTACCACAGTTAATAATCTGTATTCTCCTGCTGTGTTTTTGGCAATGGCCAAGCATGCATTGGGACCGACCATGGCGTGGATTGTTCCCAACAGGCAACTGAATAAGGCTGCACTATTTCTGGTTGCCTCCATCCTACACCATCCTTACACTGTCCCAGAAACCTCTGTGGTCTCAAACACCTCTGCATGTTCTTAGGTTATATGATACCATAAGGTATGCAACATATACCTTGACTTTTACTCCAGAAAAACACTAACAGTCCTCACGTTATATAAGGTACTTTGATATGAACTCCTGGAAGACGGGGTATCTTGGTTTGAATCCAAACTCTGAAGTGGGCAAAAGGACGGGAAGGTGTCTTCAACCAAAGTGTTTACGGGTACACCATAACACAGCAGAGAAAAACAGACTTTTTTCAGGTAGTTTCATTAGTCTTCCACCAAAGAGTGTCAAGACGGTAGTAAAAGACACTAACTAGTACTGTATAATTATTCTACTTTCTGAAAGTTGAAAACACCCAGAACAGCTTGCCAAATGATCATTTGGCCTTTTTTTGTTTATTTCTTTTTAAATAGCCTCCAATTACTCTTTTTAGAAACAGTGTTCTTTTTTTCTTCCATTTCAAGCCAGCTAGCACTGGATTAAAAAAAAAAAAAATCAGTTAAACTGTGCCAAGCACACAGAAATCAAAGAACTGAGTTTTGTAAAAGTGATTCAATATTTCTCATTTTAAAATAATTTAAATTTTACTTTAGAAAGAGGTCTATGTGCACTATGTTAAAATATTATTTTTAAACCCCAAAAGCAAAAAAATTTATTACAGCAAACCAAGTAAATTCAAGATGACAAAACAGAGAACTGCATGTATATTCAATAATTTGCTTCCACTATGTCATAAAATGGGAAGTTAGAGAGTAGAAGAATATTTTCCTTAAGGCAATCACTTAGTGTTTTGACATTTCTAAAATGGGACACTTAACAGCAAGTAATATCGCAGAAAATATCCTCACAGAATAATAACCAAAGCAGAGGGAAAATGAGGTGAAGTGTGAAGGTCCCGGTGCCATGATTTGTTTAATTACATGTTTTATGAGGCGTTTTTTTCCTGCTCTGCCAGGCTGTGTAATTTATTCACTAGATTTTACATATCAAACTAAATTTACATGTTAGATTAGCCTCCACAGCTTTCCTCTGAGAATGTGTAACTTTGCCCTGTTCCTGTCAACTCTGAAATACAAACTGAGCAAGGAAGAATAAGAAGAAAGCCCTGAGGGGAAGAAACATGGAGGAAAGATGGGAGGGGAATGAAAGAAATTAGTGAGATCCAGGAAAAGGGGGAGAAGAGTTAAGTTACATGCAGGTAAAGAGACCGTTTGCAGGGGATGCCAGAAAACTTGTACCTTGCCTTGCCTAGCAGTCCCTGGCTAGTGAGCATTTATTTCTGTGCTTCAGATTTCATCCTGGAAGCTCACAGATGTTGGGGAATAGGAAGAATTTTTCACCAGATAGTAACTACAGGTCATTCCTCCCCCACATACACGCACCAAACCTTCCTCTCTGTTTGATCAGATGGATGGATATACGCTCATAGTGAGCACCTCTGGTACAATCAGTGGTTACAATCACTTACAACATGATACTGATGGCTGACACTTCATCTTCAGAGGAGAAGATTAAAGGACAACGGAAGAAGGGTATGGTGAACTGCAGAGTGACTAGGTAGGGCGAGAACTTACGATTCACGCATAGCATGTACTAGTGGAAGTAGGACATAACACTGTGGTTAGAAGCCATATAAAAAGCTACCAAAGAACATTAAAAGAGCAAGAATGAAACAAATATTGAAGGTGATATCAACTACACTTCCTACCGTGCCACGAGAATGTTGAATTTCACTTCTATCATATACAGATCTTGGACCATGAGGCAGTATCTGCAAACTTGCAGGGTACTTCAGAATAATTTAACATTCTTTCATCTGTGAAATTATGAACAATGTGCTGTATCATTTCTAACGATATCCCTTATGAGATCCTTGAATAATTCAAGTAGGAAGGTTCCAAGAACCTTGTTTACAAAGATTTTAACTTTCCTGAGCAACAAAATGTATGCTTGAGGATTTTAATCATAAATACCACAGGTCAGACCCTAGCAAAAGCTAAAAGGGGACATATCCACCTTCATTTGCAAAAGGAAGGACTGCATAAGTTCTCAGAGTCATGATTTTTTCCACCTCCATGGATATAACCACAATTCTAATACAATTTTGTTCTTGGCTTATTTTTTAGGTTTATAGTTGTGTTTTGCCTGATCTGAACTTTTTTTTTTCTTCCCTTACTTCTTTGTTTCACTTTGAAGTCCCAAACTGAGTATTTGTTCCTTTGAATCAGTTACTAATATAAATCCAAGTAGTATCAGAAATTCACCAAGTACCCACATTTTTCATTTTTGCCACATCACAAATATGTGTCTGGTTGGGTACAGATGCCAATCCTAATCCCTTCCTGTCTCTCTCCACACTGCATCTTAGATATACAGTCAGGTCTACCATACATATTTGTCATTAAAATCAGAGTTCTCCAGGGAAAATATCCGACTCTGACTGCAGAGGGGGTGTTTGAAAGCCAGGCTCCTCCTTCCACACACTATTTCATACCACATGCCCCCTTTAAAGACGTCTAACCTCATCATTTGCTTTCAGGCATTTTTGCTTCCAACAGAAATTTCTTCTATGTTGTTTCTGGAAAACAGACATTTTATGGGCAGGTATCTGTTGTAACCAGATTTTCATAATGGCCAAGAGCCCAATGCAGAATGTCAATGCCACGGATTTTGCTTTCTGGGGGATTTAATTCTCATTAACTTTTGCTTGATCTTGGGCACATTTCCTGTAATCCAAGGCACTGGCTGAATTCAGAACTAATAAGGGCTCTGGTAATACATCTTTCTGAGCACAAAAAAATAAGACATTCTAATAAGGCGAAGGAGAGTTACATACATTGTGGAAAGCAAGATTAGTTCTGCTTATTTGTTCACACCAGCCTTGAAGATTAAGGGGAAAAACTAGCTACAGGCAGTACAGGTTGCTCAATTTACCTCAGCTCCCTGATAAGACAAAAGAAGTGGGAAAAAAAAAAAGAAAGAAACCAACTGAGCAAGATACATTCTGACAGGACACCAACTACCAGAAATAACTTCACAGCATCTAAACACAAACACAATACTGTGTTGGGAGAACTTTTTTTTTTTTTTGGTGGGGGATTGGGAGGGCACTGAGGAATGCATAGAGGATGCAGAACCAACAAGATGCATATAAATGAGAAAAAAAAATGATAAAATCTTAAGTGTATCGCAACTGCAACTAACGAGCACATATATATATATATATATATATATATTTAAACATGCTATGTGCCAGAATAAAAGCTACACAGAAAAGTTTATGCAGACACTTCTAGTAAGGTAAAACGATTCTGGAGAACATAGTGAAACAAGAAATCACATTGGCAACACAGTGCCATTTGCCTAGAGATCTGCAGTTAGTTTCATTCTCTAAAGACAATCAAGGTTTTCATATCTACAAGAATGACACTCTGATTATGATGATAGACGTTCAAAGACTTCCTGCAAACTCCTCAATGTAAATACTACTGAAAACCTACATCATTGCATAATTTGTGTAAGGTTAGGCTGAGACAAACGTTCACAGGCACACAGTGAGGACCAGGTACAACTACTAAGACATTTTGGACAAGAAAATAACCTATACTTCTGCTTTTTCTTTTAAAATTCATTGCTTGTGACTCATTGTACTTTCTACAGTTTAACTCCTGCTGGCATAACTGTCTCTCTTTCACATTTTCCATTATAAATACCACCTTTTTAAGGGGTCATATATTCATTCAAGGGTGAAGCATTTTCACAAGACATTCTTCATTTAAGAAAACTACCTCAGTACGCCAAGCTCCTCCTAAGCCTACGCTAGCTCAAGGTGGAGCCTGAAATACTGTAGATCCTTCTCAGATGCTCAGATATCCTTTTTTTTTTTATTATTTTTCAGCTTTGTTATATCTTCTCCAAAGCCAAAATCCTTAACATCTCTGTCTACATATATTCTATGAGAAAGTACCAAAGCATGAGCTTTACTCTTTTTTTTTTACTTTGTTTTGTCACCTGAACTGAAACAGTTATAGGCTATTAGCAACCACCAGGGTTTAGTACTGGGAAGCTAAAACAAAATGATCAACCACCACAACTCAAGAGGTGCCAACATTTACCACTCATTACAAAACAAAGTTGTATATATTAATATCTTCTTCTTATTACAGCTTGGCCTTTTTATCAAAATATACCTTCAGGGTCTATTGAACAAAAGGAGAATTTAGTAGGAAAAGCCTTTACATAAATATTGACATTGCAGTCTGCAAATATCACGTGGAAATTTAACATGTAGACAAAAGCCTTCGCTTTGCAGAAAAAAAAAACTTTTAACATACCTCTTGATTTGAAGATTAAAGAATGGCAAAAATAATTACTTGAGATTATCTACAGGTGGATAATCTACAGATGGATTCATCTGAAATTCTACAAGGAGGCAATCTGCAGAGAAGTAGTTATATGTTCTTCTATCCCTCCAAAAATGAATCCTTTCTTTTTTATTTTATTTATGTATTTATGTATTTATTTATTTATTCGATGAAAGAGTAAAATAACATTGGGGTGGACGGGTTTATTGTTGCTGCTTTTGGTTTTGTTTGACAACAGCACTGCGGTAAGGTGCTGTACTGGTAAAACCAGCAAATATACCTTGTGATGAACGTGGTATGGGATTCCTCCAACGGATTATAGCCTCTCACTAAAACTACAAACTGAGTAAAGCATCAGCTGAAAATATTCTTCAAAAAATATCATGGCATTATTTTTAGCTCATAACTTTCCATGAATAAATATGAATAAAAATTACTGAAAAAAAAACCTATCCCATCTGCATCTGTGTTTTGAGTAACACGACAAAACCACAGCGTCAGAATAATGTTCTGTCTGAATTTCAGAAGTACAAAGACGTCAGCTAAATCTTCGTTTAAACTGAAAATAATCTGAGTTTCTGTATCAAAAACATCTTCCTGTAGTTTTATTTTTTGATATTTAGGGTGAAAAAAAAGAAATTGACAGTATTAAGACCTAAAATAGACAAGTAATGGAACAGATCCATTACCTGAGTTATTTAAAATTCATCCGGACAAATGTACATATTGATTATATAAGGTAGACGGTACTTCTGCTATATACTACTAGCACAAAATCTATCTTCCCCCACTTGAAAAGTGATATTGAATAAAACCAGTGCTATGCAAAAATAAAAGGTCAAACCATATATTTTTAAAAAAGCTGAACTAGCACTTTGCTTCATTTTTTCTTCTGAGAATGCTTATACTTAGCATATTAATTATACTCTGAAATCTGAAATCTTGAGCTCTATGGCTCTTAAGTGCTTAAATATAAACTGTATTTCTGAAAATTCAAATTCAGTATTGTTAGATAGTCATTATAAAGCAATGACACAGAAACATCAATATAATATATTTTCTTTTTTCTTTCAGACAATTAATGCATTGGAGAGCTATTTCTGTTCTTGATAGGGATAGGTATTAGCACAGACCTGAATAAGTTACTGCTAATATTGTCCCAAATAACAAAATTATATCAAATACAGTAAAATTACTGGCTAGGAAAGGTTAGGAAATGTATCCTTCGTGTAAATGTTCACAGATAATCATTCTTGGTAACTGAAAGGGCTAAAATCCGTTCTACTGCAGCTACACTAAGAAGCTCAGTGACATCTCCAAAATAATCTCCAAGACCAAAGAACTTACACATAATAACTACTGATGTTATCCATTAGCATTTTCAGGCAGAAGTTATGAGTTAATATCACAGTTAATAAAACAGACTCCAGTTCTGATCTGCACTATCAGATTGCACTATCAGCAATGCCCACCTTTAAATAATCACCATGCTGACTTTTTAGCTGTGCATTTTTGATTCTGTAAGATGGCGTAGGTGGCAATAATGAGTCCTGTAGGGGCTACTTCAGTCTGAGCCTGCTTAGGAGTTTTGCAGCTGCTTGAACACAAGATTTGACTCATTTCCTATGAGTTTGTATGAACTTTTGTGGTAAAATAGACATATTTAGTATTTTTACTAAAGCAAGAATTGATTTTTAAGGCAGTCAGACACAAACGGCATATGCGTGTGTGTGTTCATGCAGAGTGAAATAAACTGTTCATATGCATGAACACGCAGAATCTCTTTAATGAAATCCTGGACCAGAGATACTCGCACGTATAAATCTTAACAATACAGTTAATGCACAGCCCAACAGAAGTACAGCATCGGATTGTACGTGTAATTTAGCACAGCATTTGCACATTCTATCTTATTTTCAGTTAGAATCTCCACAGTCTTCACTCTGAATCTTTTAGATTTGGTTTGTCGTGTATTTGTAAGAATTATTTGTAAGAGAAATACTCAGTATTTCCCTGAGTTAAACTCCATCTCTTTCTGGTCTTCTGTCTGGAAATGTATGCAGATAGGTAAATATACATAGCAAATATAAACTAAAACAATGACAATAACAAAAAGATAATAAACAAAGTCCATGCACTGGAGAGCTTGCAGTAATATAGACATTATGCTTCATTGAGAAGCTATAAAAATATATTGCCCATCTTTATTCCTTATCCCTATAGGATTTTTATTAGTTTTCAAGCTTATGTTTTATACACAAACCAATGAATTTGCAAAAGAACAACAGCACCATTCCATTTTTTTGCACTGCATTATTCCCTACAGCTTTTTGTAACACAATTTCTTTTTGGAAACTAACAGAAGAGCCAATAAATAAAGAAGACTTACAGAGTAAGCAAACATTGGTTTCAACTTCCCTGTAGCTGTAGGTATCAAAAAAGGTCAATTTCTTAAGATTTTTACTCTAACAACATATTGCATACAGTGAAGTCAATGAGATAAGACTTTCTGCCAAAGGAAAAAAAAAGTCTTTTATCAACACTGAAAAATTAGAAAGTTTGGGATTTCTTTTTAAAAAAATGGCAAAATGTAAATTAACTTGAGCTGGACGTATCTTGAGAAGTATTTCACCTGCTGGTGAAGCACTGCTGCAACCATTCTTCCCTTATCTCTGCTGACGAGCAGAATCGTAATTATTATTAGAAGCTAACCAGTGTGAGAAAATAAAGAATGTTAATTCATCACTGTAACATTTATGCTTAACTAATACAGAAATGTACTGTCCTTTACTTAATACAAATGCTGGCTATCTACATTAATCTACAATTCCAGAAAAAGCCATCTCTGTAAGAGGCAGCAATTCCAAATGTCATTTGAGCAATCTTATTAAAAAAAAATGTTTAAAGAAAAGAATTCAAAAGCGTCTGCAATTAAATTTGTTTAATGTATGCTAAACATCTCATTATCTCATGAACTTTGCTAATATTTCCTCATCCCTTGGTAAATTTATTTCACTCAATTGACGAGCATGGTATAAACTTAAATTCTAGGATGACTCCTAAGACTTTGCCAATGTATACATAGGCATAAAATGAAATTGGATTTTAATTTAGGTATTGGGAGGACATCATTTTCTGCAAAAGATGCAGGCATGCTCATCCTAGCTTGCTATTCAGCATGCAACATTGACCACTTCCAAAATGTGAAGTGAACTAGAATCGATAAAAAAAAAACACCAGAAAAAATTCTGCCACCAGAGAGTTTGTCTTCAAGCAAATTTGATAGAAAATGTTAAGATTTTTCATTTTTTTGTGGAATACAAATATTGTTTATTATCCATCTTCATCATACTTTTTACTGCTAACACAATTAACTCCAAATGAAACATTATTTCCTGACCATGCTGTTTTACACCAAGTAAATGTAAGAAAACCTAATGATTTACAGTGCCATTCTTGCCTGTCTGAAATTTCCCATCCAACTGATTTTAAGTTTGACAGAACTGTTTGTTTGTTTGTTTGTTTGTGTTCCTTTGGAAAACAGATTTTTTTTTTTTTTTCCCAAGCAGTTCTAAGGGAAAAGTAGAGGAAAATATTGAACAGTTACGGGACAGCATCTCCACAGAAGGATTTTCTCCCAGCGTGACAATGAGAACTATGTGAACTTACACACCCTGCAGGGATATGGGATTCATAATGGCACGGAGGAGAAGAACATCTTGGGATTGTACTACACGTTATAGGATGGATGGGGGACCCCAAAGGTGGGAAAAAGGAGGGACCAAGGTAGTTTGGGAGGAACAAGTGTGGGAAATGTTTTTGGGGGGGGATTTGTGGGGCTGGTTATGACAGACTCTGGAGAGATTGGAGTGCATGTGTATTTTGTGGGTTTATATATGCCAGTGTGTGACCACTAGCAAATACTAAGCTGGACTAGCTGGTGAGCTAAGTGGCTTAAGAACCAGGCTCTGAAGCAGACACAATTCTGGGTCAGATACTGGAGAGACCAGAGGGTCTGTGAGATGGGTCTGGGGGGACCAGGAGCTCCAAGCCACTTCCTGGGGAGACCGTAAACTTTGGATGTCAACTGAGGGACACAGCTCTGTAAGGCAACTGGAGATAAGGCAACCTACAGGCCAGATACTGGGTAGACAGAGTGCCTAATGCCAGTTACTGGGGATCCACATCATGCGTGTGTGCGCGCATGTTTCTGCATCGGCAATGTTGAGTGTGGTTCATGTGTCCAAGTGCCAGCACCTGGGGAGACGGGGATCCAGATGGTACTTCAAAGCTACTGGAGTGATCCATATCACATACATGTACGTCTTTCCCACTAAGAGACCTTCATCCTGATCAACTGGACAGGGGAACAGGAGGAGGCTGTTGGTGCCATTTGTGTCTGCTCATGCATTTTCTGTCTGTGGTGATCCGCGTGTCTAGTTGTTCGTGTGTTTCTGTGTACTGCATATATGTGTTTGTGTCTGTGCCTACTGGGAACTCATGTTGAGCCTTGCTGCTGGCTGGATCTCATGACAGGGAGCTGCGGCAGCCTCACCTCTATTGGATTCCTGGATTTGGCAACCCCAAACACCAAACGTTTCCCTTTATTTCATATTTCTGAGGCATAGTAACCAGAAAGCAGTACAGGTTTTACAGGCCAAAAAACTTGATTTATATAATAAAACTACAACAGACTTTATATTTTCTTTTATCATATTCCTTAGCAACTCAGCGGTACATTTGTATACCAGGCCAAAATTTTCGTTCATCTTTCCGTTATTACATGGAATCACAGAATAATTTAGGTTGGAAAAGACCCTTAAGATCATCAGGTCCATCCATCAGCTAACACTACCAAGTGCATCACTAAACCATGTCCCTAAGCACCACATCCATGCATCTCTTAAATACCTCCAGGGATGGCAACTCCACCCCCTCCCTGGACAGCCTGTTCTAATGCCTGACCACCCTTTCCATGAAGAAATTCTTCCTGCTATCCAATCTAAACCTCCCCTGGCACAACTTGAGGCTGTTTCCTCACATCCTATCACTTTCCACCTGAAAAAAGAGACCAACACCCCCCTCGCTACAACCTCCTTTCAGATAGTTTCAGTAAGAGAGAGATGAGGCTTCCCTGCAGCCTCCTTTTCTCCCAGACTAAACAACCCCAGCTCCCTCAGTCGCTCCTCATAACTCTTGTTTTCTAGTCCCTTCACCAGCTTTGTTGCTCTTCTCTGCACACACTCGAGCAAGTCAATATCCTTCTTGTAGTGAGGGGCCCAAAACAGAACACAGCTTTTCTTCTCATTTTGGATGCACAGAAAATGAATGCGTGTTTATGTACACACACATATAGACATACAAGCAAAGAGCAATCAAAAGGGAAGCAAAAACAATGTCATGAAATTCAAGTATGAAAAGTGCCAACATATGCTATAACACAAATTTTATCTTGTACAAGTACTGATGTCTACATGTAAATCCTGCAACCTAGTTCACCCTATATCTACTGTATTCCTTTCATTGGCGATTTCAGAAATTTCTTCTACCTTTCTTTCTACCAATATATTTTGCAAACTGAGAAAATTATAATCTCCAAATACAGAAGCAGTTAATAGAAAATAATATACAGAAGCATAAAATAGAAGACCAAACATTTTAAAAGAGAAAAAATCCTAGTAGGTTCTCTTCTTTAATACTAATTTTATTTTTAGTGTTGATGCACTGATGGAAGAACAGATGAATATACAACAAAATCCCTTTGCACAGGGGCTTCTATACCTCACTAGATTTCAAATCTGGGAAATAATATTTTATAGTTTAAGAAGAATCTCAAAATTCATGACAAAAGTTAAAAAAAATGCATTTGACTTAGTCACAAATTATCTAAGCATTTAATATTGATAAGCTCTTGTCTGAATGCAAATCATCTTCAAAACAATATTTAGACATAGAAAAATCACCAAAATGCCAAATTTTACATAAGGTCAACAATATTACATATCAAACTATATAAAATGTGACTACGTTCAAAATCGGCAAACTACAACCCAAATCCTTTGTCTTTGAAATTGCATTAAAAAAAAATCTGTAGTGGGTGAAACTGAGTTACACTTTTATCTCACATGTGACAGAGCCCTTAAATGATTCACTGATGTTGGAAGCATGTAAAAGCCATTGCGTGGCTTTCACATAAATGACATCCCACTACACCTTAGCTCAGGGTATGAAATATTCTCATATAGGAGCAAGGACATGCAACAACTTTTACATGATCTAGATGTCGTACTGGTTACAACACAGAAATAAGTACAGGTTATAGCACAGGTATTGAGAAACAGCACACTGAAATCAACGCTACAAGCCAAATTTTAAATCTCAATAGATCACTGGTAACCTTCACTATGAAATCTACAGTTCTGTAATGGTGGTGTGGGGCCACTGATCTCTCCTGGGTGGCAACTGAGACTCAGCTAGCTTACTCTCATCCTGGTTTTGCACCCGAATCACTGTCTGGAAATACGTCAATGAAATCAATGGTATAACCTAAGTTCTTCTTCCTGTAGTTCAGCCAACTGGAAGTTTACAAATACTGACTAGATTAGCTTGTGGGTATTTCCAGGCAAATTCTTACACATGGTATAACAACAACAAAAAAGCAATTTGTATTTTTTCTACACAATAGTACTCATACTTTGCTATTTCGGGGGACAAGCTAGTCACAACAGCAATTATTTTGGTTTTGCCTTCAAATTTTTATTTGTAATGCAAATATGCAAATATATGGCATTCTGAAAGAAATTATTATGCACTGCTTGTATTGCTCCTTAATTTCATATCTAAGGTAATTAGAAACTTTGCTTTTTATATCATGAGAATTCTGGCGAAGTGCAATTTTATCAACTTTTTTCTTGTACAGGATGAGAAATATGATCAGCCGGGTGAGGTTGTTTGCAGAAAGTCATGAAGAAGTATCTGAAAACCTCATTTGCGAAGAGAAGCAATACTCAAGACTATAGTTTGGACTGACAGAAGCACTTATCTTTCTCCCCAGTACTACTTTAAAATACTTCTGCCAATGGCACTCATTAAGGAAAACCTATATTAAATGCTGCAGTCATGTCCAACTCTGCGTGTATATATATATATATATATGCACTCACAGTAAGATGGCTGTGCGTGCAACCCATAACAATTGGTTTCAAACTTTTAATCCCAAAAGCATTTTCTGAAAGAAATGTTACAGATACAGTTCTAGATTTTAATTTTCAGGCTTCATTTTTCCACTGTCTATTTCTCAAATCTGAAAGGCCATAATTAAAGGAGGAGGGAAGACATCAAGCACATCAGATCACTCTTACAACACAGTGATGGCTCCACAGACAAATGACTTCAATCTACAAAAGAAAAAGTCTGTGAAAGTGTATTCTCAAAATGTGAAGCCTGCAAAATAGAGAAGGAACAAATTTGGTCAGTTCTTGATTACCTGCTAAATGCAAGAGCATATAGCTCTAGTAAATCCTCTGTCTTCACACTGTTCTCACAAGAGGCAGGAAATAAACAACTAAACAAACAAACAAACCTTCTGTTAAGCACAACCGAACAATGTACATGACACAAGACAGAAGTGAAATTCTTCCCAATTTTCCCCTGTATTGGACCTTTACCAGCAGGGAAGTCACCTTTGTGGCCACATTCATTTACATCCCTTTGTGTGAAAATGACATAAAATTTAATTCTTATCTGTAAAAGTTGTAGCATCTTTCCAATCTTATGGATGTTTTACACACCAGCGATTTTATGGGTTACATTACGTGCCTTGCTCTAAGCTCATTTCAGCCCAGTGGAGATCAGCCTACTCATCCTTGAATCAGCCTGCAAAGTGTTCAGCAAACCAGGTATTCAGGTCTGTCCCAAGAGGGAAAGCTCTCCTTCCTTTCAAACAGACCAAGACTGAGGTATCTGTAGCATAAAGCTAAGAGGAAAAACAGGTTGTGGGTTGGGGAAGTTCATTTCTAACCTTTATTCCTTCTCAGCCTGAGATAGAAAAACATTTAAGAACATTCAGCTTTTCTTCTGAAACTCCAAACAGTAAGAAATTACTTTCTATAGAGGAGTTAACAGCAAAACCTGAATGCAGCTCAAATTTGAAAAGGCTGACATGAAAATTGCTTAGCTAACTAAAGGCTAATTCTAATAATGTGGGTCACCATACAGTTTCAAGTCAAAAAGTGACCATATTGCAAAATCCATTGTGAACTGGTGTGAAGCTGAGTGGTTTTAGATACAGCTTAGAGTTTGTTTAGTGAAGCTCATACTCATGAGTTAAAGGCTTATCCTGCAAGATCTCTATTTTCTGAGCTCCCAGGGAAATCAGTCTGATCCTGCACACAGTCAGCTTGTCTGGGGATAGGATGCCTGAGCGTTTCACATTAGAACTGGAGGGAAAATAATCAGCATGAAATCTCCGCAAAGTTGCAGAGTTTTCCACAACTCAAATAAAAGTTAAAAATATTCCTTTCTTAGGAGACTAATTATAGCGAATGATCTTTTCCAGACAAGTTCACAAAGAAAGCCATAAAGATCCCACAAGGCATTCTTTACTAGATTAACTTTCTGTCTCTCAGCAATTGTGTTCCTGTGGACTATATTTCACTAGATTAATCTTCTCGGTTGTGCTTTTTAAAGTGTTCACAGGATCACCAGCGTCACTCTCAAGCTGCTATAACTGAGTAATTCATATCAGCACTGCAACATCTGCCAGTCCTGTATTCCTGCCTACTGCTAATGTAACGGTTTAAAGGTCAGCAGCACAACCTGAACAACAGGCTCGTGGCCTTAAAAGAAAGCACAAATCCACCAGAAGAAAAGAAAGTTGAAGTCCTCATGTTATACCACATGCAGGAACTTTCCTTTATATGGTTCCAGACGTTGGTCAGTTTTATGCCGAGTTGGTGAACTTCAACTGTTTATCTCAGAGGAAGATCAAATTTGATCTACTTTACCATCTTCCATCAGGCACTACCTCTGCTTTGTGTGTAAACACAAGCAGAACAGGTCCCACCACTTTAAATCGGGCATTCCAAGCATAAGTTATCACGACGGCATATTTTACCCAGAAGCGTAATTACAGAATCTTAAAGATGCTAACTAAGAGGAAAAAAGCTGCATAGCTAAACAGATGTTTGTGCATCTTGCTAAAAAATTTCCTCACGCTTGCAGAATCAAACAGAAGGGAGAGAAAGACAAACCAAAGGAAAGCAGGTCATGTCCATGCAAATATGGGCATCCTCTGCACCACGGGACTTTATAGTGCTGCTCAGGCAGCACCCCGAGCTGAGCAAAAACCTGCTGAATATCAGAGACTTTTGTCTCCAGAGAACAATGCCCTAAAATGTTACCTGAGCTCTGTCAAGAAGGGCTCCAGTGTCTGGCAGGAACACTAACCTCATTTGTCCACACATTCAGAAGAAAAGCTAACGCTACAGCATGCTTGTCTCCTGCACTAAGGTCTGCAGGAGCGTTATAAAGCATCTGTCAGCACAGGATACAGTGTCATTCTTACTGTCACCTAACCAAATGTGCTTCGTGGTCAGACTAAACCACAGGTGTAAAACTAAAACAGAACCACAGAGATAGGGACAGCATGTCAGACAATCACTGATTTATACCACTTTTGCCATTATTGGTAAAAGATGGTCGACGTATAACCTACAACTCTGAAGGACCCAAGTGAAAATCCTGAGCTAA
Source organism: Anseranas semipalmata (assembly GCA_013399115.1). Classification (NCBI taxonomy): domain Eukaryota; kingdom Metazoa; phylum Chordata; class Aves; order Anseriformes; family Anseranatidae; genus Anseranas; species Anseranas semipalmata. The sequence continues at coordinate 33,658 of VXAA01006392.1, forward strand.
ATTCATGTCATAGTGAGCCAGTGATCTGGATTCGAGTGAAATGTTCATTAAAACACACAGAAGCACTTACTCACCTGATGCTACCACGGTATCCACCTCACCCACAGGTCTGTGCTACTCCGCTACCCAGTGATGCTGCCTGGTGGGGAAAGGAGTTTGAGAAACGTCTCTAGGGAGGGTTGACAGGCATGCCTAGATCTGCATAAAGCAATTTATCTTCTTGCTGTCCTTATTCTTCATCTTGAAATGAAGGACTATCGACTTTTCCCAAAACAGCTTTTTTTTTCTGGAGGTGATGCATATTATTAGCCTGATTTTGACAGCTAGGAAGTTAGTCTTCCCACGTCCTTATAAAAGGAAAGGTATCAGAGACTCTACAGGGTGACACAGAGAAGGAGCTTATTTTGCATACTCTGAATCTTCCTACACTAGATGCCCAGAGTCAAGTAGTCTTAAGATACTGTAGACTGGTGCTTCAAAAACTCAAGAGGTCTCTGATTTACCTGATGGTGTAGGGGTATGTGAGAGAGCATGTACCTGAAATATACCACCTGAATCCCGTAATGCCCAGGATGCATTCAAACAGGGCACGTCACTTCGGTCACAGAACCCATCACTGTGCTGCACTGCCAACCTAGATAACAAGTACCGAATGTACTCTTCATCTTTCAACACAAATATAATCCCACCATTTTTTCCTCACAGTTCCTCATATTTATCTTGGACGAGGCTCAACCAGAACTTTTTTACAAAATTTCAGTTTCAGCAAGATTTTTTCTTTCTTGCTAAGTTTGTGATAAAGACATGCATATATACACATACGAGGCACACAGCAATGCTAAGAGAATAAAGGACTGTGGGTGTCTCTGATGCAGTCCTTGAAATCCGCCTCTTACTACATTTGGGAAGCCTTAAGAAGGGAGGGAAGAGAGCTGCAGAATGTAAATCTATCTATGTCATTAGGGTTTAAGAGTGTGTAAACACACCGTATCATAAAATGTTGTAATACACAGCTGACAGCTCGTGTAAAGACTGTGGCTATCCAATGCTTCCTCGCAGTTAAAGTTCAGCTGCACTCACAAATCAACATAATGTCTTTAATGTCCCAATGCTTCAACACTTCAGAAAGAAATGAGAAATGTTAAAGAAAACTATAAGTCTTAAGAAGTCTTAATACAGTTTACTTAATGGTTTCCTTTTCGTTAACAGGAAAAAAAGGATGTCTGAAGCAGAACACTTACACCTAAAAACTAACTGTTTTCATCAATAGTGCCAGCGCCTTTCCATACTCTCTGGCTTCATTTTTCCAGGTGAATGTGAGCTCATTTCATTGTTTGCAGATTGAGGTTGGACAGACCACTCTCAATCAATAGTTCTGCTCTTCACACAGACTCTATCTGGAAACAGTTCTGCTGCCAGCAAAACACTTAAAACCAAGCCATAGTATTTATGAAACAACAAAACAGTTCTTACATTACGAATATATTTGCATCTCTTGCCAAATGGTAAGTCCTTCTAGATAGCTACGATAGCAAGATTTGGGGTTAAGGTCATAGCTGTGTTATGAAAACAAAGAAACACCAGCTGACTTACAAAGCAAATTTCAAACTGGTATCTGAATGAGCTGTATGTGAATTCTGCCTGGAACTAGGATCAGTCAGATACTTCACCCTACTATTCTCAGATTTGCAGAAATACCGTTGTGTTGCACCTTGTGGTGGTGGCTCATTCTGGGGTTTCAGGGCATTGCCCCTTGCTGCGCTGTCACCATGCCCTGAAGTGGTCACTGACGCTGGGTGACACTACAGGATTACATTGCTTGCTTTACTTGTCAAGGTGACAGTCTGGCCTGGTAAAACGGCTTAGTCATAAGCTTGTGACAAGTAGAAAAGATATTTTCATTCAGAGTCCTGCTTAAAGAGAAGCCTTTTTTGTCTTAGAAAATTTCATCTAGCCAAGGCAATTAACTTAAACTGCTCTGAAGATTTTACTAGGTTAGAGACTTAGTGTTATTCTAACATTGTCGTGGGGATTCTGTAAGCATTTCACAGCTCCTAAAAGACCTATGTTGAGTATTTTTCCATATTTTAGTGAACTATTTATTGCTTCCTCTTAGAAGTATTTTGTTTCCTCTGCTCCACATCGTAGACGCTGCAACAACAACAATAAGAGCTTTCTCTTGTTTTTAACATCATTACAGTTTTAAGATTTTAAGTATCCCTTCTGATGTGCATCAACAAACTTCTCACGGTGATCTAGCAATCACAGCTTTTCCTTATTCCAGAGAGGCTTGTGAGAACAGGAGGACTGAGAACATCATTACAGCCTCCAGCAATACAGACTGGTTTCACTGGCTTCCACAGCACAATCCCTAGCCCACAGCATCAACTGCTGGCAATCTATCTCACCGAAAAGGCAGTGACACAACAGGGTGGGGAGCGTCCCTGTACATCTCTGCTGGTGCTTAGACTTTCTTGGTATTTTAACTAGTTGCCCGAAAGTTCCCTCTGGTTATCTTCAGTCATGTGAAACGTTCAAAGAGCTTCTCCTTGGGCAGTAGATGCTTCTGTTCCAAGTGCCAGGGTGATTGAGGCTTAGGAGGATAACCCTTTACCTCCCAGAGGAGTAAACAGTGGTAGCCATAGTGGTATTTTGCACATCAGAGGGATTACAGCACTTAGCAGAGGATTAGGAACCTGGTTCTAGATGCTCCTGAGCCTACTGTCTCCCAAATCCAGCAGGAAGTCCCAGCCACAGCCATGCAAGAGGAGGACATTCTCTGATTTCTCTAGGCATTTCAGATTGACTTCTCCAGTGATTTATTGGGCTTCTCCCAGATGATTGCTCTGTGACTGTTTATCACATTCCTGTGTCTTGCTCTTTACTGAAAGTCATCAGCAAGGAACATAGCATTATTTTCAAAATCTCATTATGGACAAAAGGGAACACAGCATAAAGAGAGAAAGATAAGAATTTACTGATAGTTGAATTAATGTTTTAGTAGTCTAATAGTCCAAATTATCTAATTAATGCAACAAAACCCATTAATAATACTTATACCAAACTTTGCTAGGATCTAACCCTTTTATTTGACATCATGCTCACTTCTTCCAATACTCCTCTCGTTTGTAGGGCTGACAGTTACTACCTTCCTCAAACAGGAAAAGGGGGAACTACAACAAGCTGTGAGCAACCTGAGATCCTTGCTGGAAGTATACACAGTGGTGGGAGTTTCTTCCTTTTCTATCCTGTGCTACACTTGCAGCTATATTTGTATTTTCTTAGCACACGCTGCCTCCTCCTCACTGCTTCCCTGCTGAAGTCGGCAAGCTGCCGGCCCCAGCCCCAGCCGGCACCACGGGCTGCTGCTCCGATGGCACTGACGGCCCAGGTCTGCCAGACCTTTACCGTTCATGGGGTTCACAGCTTCAGCTCACACGCAGTGACACTACGGTCACTTGGCCACTTGGGGATTGTTACAACAAGCTGAAACTGTGCCAAGACAAACCCAGACACGTCCCGACACCATGCACTGTCAGGTCAGTTCAGAGCCTTTGGCCTTTTACCAGTAATGGAAAAAATCATGTTTTCTGAGCTGCAGTAGCAAATATTCTGATGTATTTCCCTTCCTTTTCCTTCTCCCTTTTCTACTTAGTGGATAATCTCTATTTATTAACTGCAGTTGCCTACCAGTTGTGGATACAAGATCTATCCATGCTATGTGTTTGTTCCCCCTCACGATTTGTAAATCACAGAAATTTGAAGACAGCAGGGAGTCTAGCAGGGAAGCTTTGTCTACATCAAGGGAACAGATAATGTATTTTTGCAGAAAGGACACAATGCTCTATCAGATCTTCCTTTCTTCCTGCAGCTGGGCAGATGTGGCAGAAAATGTGGGCAGCCAGTTTTAATTACAGCTGTAGTGAAAAATTATTTCCCTAGTTGGTATTCTGAGCTTGACAAAAAAAAAATGCTAGAGGAAATTGATCTATGTTGTGTTGGAAGTCCATTTTCGCATCTTTGTAAGAATCTTCTCCAAATTAAATCTTTTAATTTGAAAATGTATCTAATGTAGTATTGTCCTTCTTTTCTCCTGGTGAAATCACTGATGAGAGTGTAGAAGCAATTTCTTCTATACTATATGTTTTTGAAAATGCATTAACAGATTTCTGTCCTTATAGAGAGTAGGCATGACTTACACCTTTAAGGGGGTTATAAACATCTTACAAAGACCTTTCTACAATGTGGCAAATACCAGGTAATGCAAATAGAATTGCTTTTGGACACAAAATTAATCACGATACTCTGGTGTCACTATTTCTTTGTCACCCACGTTCTTTTTAAGGACAGCAATTTGTGTAACATTTTGATGCACAAAATTCTCTAATTTTCATTTTATCCTAACTCTGTAAGTGTAGGAACATATATTTCTCTGGAGATATTTACAACTACTATCTAGTCTCATAAAAATTGTTCTATTAAGGGAAAAATAATGTTGAAGTGGTTCACTGATTTGTTAGTGCTAATTAAAAAAAATCTGTTGTGTCACCTTTAAAATAACAAAGGAAAGATAAATAACTCGTTTAGGATTTTGTTCATTTTTGGAAAAGTAACTAGAATTTATAAAGTGAGTGGCTCCAGTGGTTCTTGATATTTTAACATTAGAAATTGCAGAAGAGCTCAGGTGAACATTGATTTTACTTGATTGTATCCTTATGTATCTAACAGAGTTCCTAGAACAATTAAGTAGCTGGCTAGCTACTTTGTTTTTAACAGAAATGCATCCCATAGACATATTCCACTAAACATGACAGAAAGAAATAACTGACTACGCTCATATCTTAAAAATATCAATTGCACTTTGAAGAAAGGCTAGCAAACTGCAAAGCAGCACTGAAGGATCAACAAAATCCCAGTCTTCCGAAATGAGACATTTGTCAGCTGTTGCCACTTTTCTCTGCTTAATTTAGCAAGAATTGTTATTTCAGGATGTGATGATTGCTGTAAAGTGGTTTATTATTTAAATCATTGTGGTGTTTGAATAAAACATGCAAAATCTGGAGACCATATATTCACTGGGTACATATATAGTTTCAGATGTTTGTGAATCATAAATAAGCACCAGAGAACGACACTGACTTACGAGCAGGTTGTGAATGCCTGAATGAGCTGCTGAAGATGCTCAAAACCCCAATGAAGATCTTAGTTCTCAAATTTCTGTAATATTCCTTGCAAATTCCCAGTGAAAATCCCATCAAGGTTTTCACTTGCTGCCTAACGCTGTGGCTTCAGAACATGGGTGGGGAAGAGAACTCTGCCACCCCTCTGAAACACAACCACAGCAGCTGGAACTTGCAGCCACCAGTTCCTGTTCCTGTTAATTTATATTCATGAAGTTCAACAGTAGAAAGCTTTACATTTAAGTGGACAATTAATATGCAAGGAAAATCCAGAAGTTACCTTGGATTTGGACAGAGAAAGATTAAACATGGAAACCAGTGCTATTTCAGAACTGTAATTTATTTAATGTTTTTTCTTCAGTTGTATTGTAGGGACAAATTTACATTCCATTTGACTTTCCAGCCCCTAAACCTTCCCCCAAGAAAAAAATGACTTCGTCTTTTGATCACTATTTAAGGGATTCATCCCCTACTCCACACTTAGGATTTTATATATATGGAATAGCTATTTATACTCCAGAACATGTCCAGTTGACTCCTCATGGGGCGATACTATACTCAGGGTGATCAGGCCCCAGGAACAAGGGCAACACTCCACTGCATGGTCACAGCAGAGCCGTGTCCCCACACACTGCCTACCCCAGTATGTTTTAGGGTGCTATGTTTTAGCAAGCTCTCCAGACTGACCGTGCCTTACTCTCCAGTTCTGTTTATGGGTCCCTCCTCTAAGCAGAGGGGCCACACAGGGCTGGATGCCCTAAACTGGGAGCTGTGAAAGTCTGTGCTACGTAATTTGACTTACACATTTACTTGCCCGTGGATCAGCCCCGTATGTTTTTCATAATTATACCTTCATCCAGACTTTGAAGTATCCTTAAGTAACAGCATCACAAGAAATGGGAAAGTTTTAATATGCTTGGCCATTGGCTCTCACCGGAAGTAAACCACATGCCAATGACTTCGTATGTAGAAGAAGAAACAAGCCATCTGACATAATTTATATTCTCACATGCATGTGTGTACACATTTTTTAAAGACAACTTACTCGATATGGGTTATTTATGCTAAAACTACAATGGTGACAAATACATCTGAAATCAGCCTCAACCTATGAATTTTAGCATATTAACATCCAGTTTGCTGAGAATACCTTTAATAATAAACACTTCAGTCAATTCCTCACTACTCAGAATGATTTTTAAGCTTGGGAACTTTAAGTTATCTTGAGATATCCTGGCTTTTACCTCTAAGTTGTTTCTCCCAGATAGAAAAGGTGTTTATCATTTTCATATTTCTAAAAGAAAAAAAAGTTCAGTAAAATATGTATCTAAATGAAACTGAAAAGGAAATGTGACAGTGAAATATTTGAAGTATTTCTGCCTTTTAGAACTCCTGAGAGCACTCATCAGACATAAACTGAAATGTTCTCATATATTTTACAAGTTAGAAATATATTCCTTTATAAAACATGTTATTCTGTTTATACTCTGACTAGAATTTATAAAGCTCTATCACCACATTTTGAAATATGCAGAATGGTTACCCTAACTCTGATTTTCTGTTTTCTTTTAAAATGCAATTACCTAAATATATATAGACATAAATTGAGCTCATTTCAATCTGACAACATATTGCATTTAAATATAAATCAAATGTATCAAGAATAAACTAAAACAGAAGTAATAACAGAATATTGAATTCATAATACTAAATTCAGCAGCAAAAGGGAAATATTTTTCTTTGTGTGCCAAACCGTTCATTATGCACACGAACTAAGGTCATTACATGTCTATTAGAAGAAATCCGCCTCTCTAATCCTCACAGGCACTCTGTGGGGCAGGGCCAGCATGACGGACTATGCTGGACCTCCAGCACCTGCAATCTGCACACCACTGGTGCACCTTCTCCAAGATGCTGGCGGCAGAGAAACCTCTTCTGTAATTGCACACGTCCAGTGACCAGCTCTTCTCAAACACTGGATATTGCCAATCTAGCTTGGTAATCAATTTACAAAGTATGTTTTGGCTCCAGCATTCTACACACAACCAAATGATGAAATGCTACTGCATCGCTGATATTGTTCACCTCTACTATTACGTGACTGTTCTTTTCTACAGACATTACACCTGACTTAAATTTCAAGGCTAAGTGCATTCATATTTCTAAACAAAAAGCAATTATCCTAATAGTTCAGGTGTTGTTAGTTTTATTCAAAGTTACAGAAAATACACTCTTTTCTACAGTGATTTTGATTCTTTCTTTGCTTTGCTTCTTGATGCTTTCTTCAGCTAGCAGAAATAAGCAGAGACTCTGTTTTGTGTGTATATTGCTTTGTTGCTGAGCCAACCAACTTCATACACGCACAGAATTACAGATGGTGGCTTTTTCTCATTTAACTGCAGATGGATACAAGGCAGGTGTCTACATCCCAGTCAGCCATTTAGATTCTTATTACAACAAACAGAACCCTAGGACTCACTGCAGTGGCCTAAAACAGATGTCAACAGAGGACCAGCTGTACTAAACCAGTGCCATCAGGGATGCCCTGAGGCATCTGCATGGTGGCAGATACAATCGGCAAGCCTCTGGATCAGCCTAGAAGCTAGGCAAAATGCCCAAAGGCATCTCAACTCGTATCAGATGTCACTGTTCAGGCAACTGAATCAAGCCCCTAGTCAATGCTGTCAATTAAATTTAGCCCTATCCATCCCACCAAGTATACGTGTCTACTTGAGGAAGAGATTGCGCGTTAAGGTCGGTACCAAGCCCACTGCCCGCTTCCCTGACAGCAGAAGGAACACAAGGGCTCCCTCACACCTTCACTGCGCAGCTGAGCTCACCCACAGTTCTACGTCATTTTGAAAATATGTATGCACATTTACAGAAGAAGGTACCCACGACCATCATAAAACAAAATGCTTGCTCATTTCAGCACTACAGACAACATAACTGTTCTTATCCATCCCCAAAATAATTAGTATTTAGGCCTGTATGCACTTCCTTCCAATTTTGGCCAAATTATAAATTAGTTTTGTACACGGAGAGAGTTTATATGGGTCATTACATGGAAATTATTTGCCATTCTGTTGTTATGGCAGCTGATGATACAGCAAACAATGCTATCAGTACAGCCTGATGTCAATTCTTTTTTTTTCGTCTTCTTTAACTCAACTCTATTATGGTTACAACCTAATTCTAAAGCCACACCTTCAAGCTAAGCTAAGCTGTTCCTGGTGCTCTTTGTTAATATCCAACAGGTTTACAAAGTTTTTCAAAGCAAGTTTCTTTAAAGCACATTTGATCAGCCATTGCATTTTTCATTGATTTCAGTGACTGAGATTTTTCAGTTTTACATCAAAATTTAAAAACTCTTGACAGCTATGCATTTTGAAGAACACGTCACTATGACTTCTTTTTTCGTTTTAGATACCCAAAACCTGAAGCTCTAATCACTGTCTCCTTTGAAAATCTTTGATTTCACCTATACTGAATCCATAGATTTGCTTCCTGATACTTAATCCTGGCAACAGGCTTTTTCTGTCTCATAAAATATAATCCAGTTGGTGTCCAGGCAACACATTCTTTGAATGATTACCTCATTGCCTTGTGACTTTTACACAGAATTACAGTATCCATCATTTTAGGCTTCCTGTCCTCTGACCACTACAATATTGGTCTGATTTTCTCAGCAGCATTGCATAATTCTGAAAGAATATTAAGGAAAATCACGATAATTAGAAAACCAAAAGAAAAACATAATTCATAGGAAAAAAGTGCAACATTATTTATCAGTGTGTCATGCGACCAAATGAAAAAGGGCAAATTCCAAATTACGAATGAATCAAGTTTCTTACTTCATTAATGTTAATATGTTAATATGTTAATATTTCTTTTTTAAAATAAGAACTCCAAAGCTATGGTAATACAGTTATCATAGAGCTTTCATTAGCAAAATGGTATAGAAAAGGGAACTACTATTTTAAGGCATAACCTCTTTCTACCATTGGTATAAAATGAAGAAAAGACATACTTTACATTGAGCATATCAGCACTAATGACAGGAGAATAAAGCTTGAGAGGAAGGAAGGAAGGAAGGAATCTAGGAATGTTAAGAAGTATGTATTTTTAAATGAGTTTGAGGCAACATGTAATATTATAAACCATTTTAAATGCAACTGTGACCTTTCTCTCCCCTTCATCTTTCATACAATGTACTCTCAGATTTGAAAGATAGATGACTGTTTCAAGTGAAAAATAGAAGTTCCAATATATCTATTATTTTATAACAACACTAGAAAAGGTTTTATTTTCACCGTGACATGTAACAAAATCAAACTTTGAAACCTTAAGACTGCAAACACAACAAAACAAACTCATTACTGTGTGCCCATGACTCAAACTGCCTGCCCATGACAAGGGAGTTGGAACTAGATGATCATTAAGGTCCCTCCCAATCCAAACCACTCTACAATCCTATGATTATTCTCCAGGTATGTTGCCTATTCACATACTTCCTAACATACATCCTTCTACAGCAAATCTTTTTTGAGATTAAATACTTTATTGCATAATTAAGACTCAGCTCTCCTGTCTAGTATTTTATATATCTTTCATTATACTGTTTTGTTTGCTTTTCACAGGAAGATGGATCTTCCTCTTTACCTACAACGTGCTCACATCTCCCTAGAGTTAGGGAAATTGTGCACTGCTGAATGACAAACAAAGGAAAGTGCAGCTTTATGGTTATTCAAAAAAAAAAAAAAAAGAAAAGAAAACAGGGAATATTGTTTCTATAATTTATAATAAGTAAACTGTCATAAACAAATACCTGAGTACTGGATTGCCTGGTTTGGGCCAACTATTACACCAAGTATTTTCTTTAGTTACTTCTCTAAAGCCAAAAGGATAAGGCTAATTATTGATCCCAGTCAGGAATCAAAATACTGCCTGTTCCCATGGACATCTACTCTGAATTCCTGCCTGTGAGTAAATTAGAAAGTGGATTTCAGCAGCAGAGTACAGTAGCAACCACTTGAACTTGTTCTAAGTGTTAACAGCTGACATATAAATACAGTTGGTTTGAACTATTTACAAGGTGGACCAAGTCTAACATCTGATTGTTTTCTCCATCCCACATCATGAATTCCAGAAAGTGCGTTTCTGTTATTTTGGACTTCCACTGAGAAATCAGTTTTACATAATTTGTAAAATGAAGGAGTTGTACTGAAGAAACTCTCTGAACAGATGGGATGGTTGTGGTTGACTGTTCTCTCCCTCTCTCTCAAAAAAGACACAGTTATTTGTATTTCTGACACACAAAAAAAAATGCATCTGGCTGTTGCCTAATGCCCACTTATCCAATTTCTTATGGAAAAGTAAAGATCATGTTGCAAGAAATAAAGAAAATGAGGACATGACAAGATGCATTAGAACTGTGTTCCATTCTGCCAGAACAAAGGAGGTGTGCCATGAATGATGAGCATTTTAGTTGGCAAAGGGTAAATCCATTGATCACTTGGAACATGATTTAATAAGTTTTCAGAGCTTGAAGATAATAAAATGAAGAAATGTCACATCAAATCATTGTTATGCAGTAAAAGGAAATTTAGCATTTTGCATAGACTATTATCTTTCAGTAAAAAAAAACTACTTTTGGAAAGTAGAAGCTGGTAGCTTTCAAAGAAAGCTATTGTTAGTTCTAAAAAAGATCTTCTGGAGGACCTCTGAACAGAGTACTTGCTATTTTTGTTAAAGTATTATGAAGTAAGCTTCCGAAAAAATAAAGAAAAAACAAGTAAAGGCTATGGAATATGATGCAACAGCTACTGTGGAAATGTTTTCAAAACAGTGATGTGAATAATTAATAAGCTAGAGTTGACAGCACATACCTGAACAAAGTCAAAAATACAACTGAATTTTCAAAGCAAAACTTCATAACAATACTTAACTCACCCTTACAATGCTCCAACACACAAACACATCTTCCATAATTAATACCACTCAGTTTTAAAAGGTTAGGGATTTGGGGTGTGGTTGAGATATTTAATTAATCATTTAGCAAATTTGTGCTGAGGTTTACGGAGTATATATAGGGCAAGCCCAACCTGTGTTTCACCATACCTCGATCACTAACAGCCCTTCCTTTCTTTTTTAATTCTGAATCAAGATCTCCACTCTATCGTGTGCAAATACATACGGTCCACCATCTATGCATTAGGTTGGAATCTCCTTCTGCCTTCATTTCAGTAGGGTCTACAAGCAAATCAGCACTGGCCAAAGGTGAAGACTGAGGCTACTTAAACCTAGACTCTACAAGGTAGTCATCTATACCAGCAAGCTCCATTATAGTCAGTGGAAAACAGATACTTTAAAAGATAAATTTAATCTTGTCCCTGACAGATATTTACTCTAGGATGAGGTGAACCAAATACTGGAAGTTTTTTTTTTCCAGACTGCAAAGGGAATCTCAGCAGCCAGATGAGATGCAGATACGTACAATGCATATTACTATATCTGACAATGCAAATCTCATGCAAAACTTTACTTTATATACCATAAATTACATAAATTGAATTAAATTATGAACATTCTTTGTTTTCCAAATAAAAATGTAAGCCTAAATACTGTGATGGGATTTGTACCAGGAAGATTGTGTCATGAGAGACATGAGTTCTTTCAACAACACCACCTACAACGCATCCACACCGCCCAATGTAGGAAGACATTGACAGATGGGAGAAGGTTTAACGGAGGGCCAACAAAATGACCAAGGGCTGAAGCACCTGCCTTGTGATAGGGCTTGTTCAGTCCAGAGAAGAGACAGCTTCTGGGGAACCTAAGAGCACCCCCGCCCCCGCCACCACACCCATGAGGAAGGAGATCATTACAAAGGTGGTACCAGGATCCTCACAGCAGTGCATGGCAAGAAAGAAAGAGGTAATAGAGATACATTGAAAGAAGAGAGGGTCAGACTGGATGTAGAGAGAAACTTTTTCACCAGGACAGCCAAGGAGTGCCACAGATTGCCCAGACTGGTTGTGCAGTCTCCATACTTGGAGGTTTTCCAGACTAACTGGATAAAGCCTTGTGCAGCCTGGTCTGACTTCACAGCTGACCCTGCTTTGAGCAGGATGTTGGACTAGATGAAACTCTGAGGTTCCTTTCAACCTGAACTATCCTACGATTTTAAGTGGAAAGATTTCATTCTGAAAGTCCTAACACATATTTCTGGATCCATACAACTGAACAAGAAACCATCTTATAAAAAAAGTCAGTGAAGTCTTAGCTAGGACGTGTGTTTATGAACCAGACATTTTCAATGCACAACATTTTGACATATAAGCCCAGAAATAACTGAGCATCATCATATGTTTTTACAACACATCAACACGGATTCACATACTGAAATACAGAGAAACACTTTAAGAAACTGCTTTGACATTTTCCGTTATAGATATGCACAGCATGAAAATTTCTTAGACAGTGAATTTTGCTCTTTCTGTATTTTAGAAACGTCTACTATGCCTTGTGGACTGCAAGACCAACTTGCTTCTTATAGCAGATTAGTTCTGTAACAAACTGTTGCAGAGCTCCACGTTTTTAACACAACAAGATTTCTTAAAACTCCTCAAAAAAAAAAATCACTTCTATTTTCACAGACTGTAGATTGTTCGTAGCAACATAAGAGCCTGTCAGTACCACTGGTCTGGACTCTCAAGTTGCCCAGTGGATTACAACATGTTCAAGACTCACAGATTCTCCTGTAGCAAATCCTCTTTCTTGATGCAGGGATGACACATTAGCCCATTAATTACAATCTTAAAAATAATGCTACCCTAAATCTCTTCTCCTGCAAATAGCTGCAGCCATATATATTATTAACTTTAATCAGGTGAGTATTCTGAAAGCTCTGGAATGCCAAAAGGTAAACTTACAAATGTCCCAAGCAAGACCAAAATACGCACTATAAAACAAGAAACTCTAGGGACGAATCTGTGTTTTCAGCAAGCAGGTATAAGAACTCACAAGGAAGAGGTTAGGAAAAATAAAAGTAGTGAGCAAAATTTAATATTAATACCAACCACAAAATGTACAAAATGGAAGTACATCTGGGAAAACACTCTGATTTGGCAGCACTTAACATCTGTTTTGCATTCACATTGTACAGGTATAGCTGATTAAACAAGGAGCAAGTGAACAGGGTATAGTACCATTTAATTGTTCATTTCTGCAGTATATGCAAACAAGTTGTGAGAGGAACCAACTTTCCAAAAAACCTAACATAATTCCAGCTGTTTGAAAAAGTGGTATTATTGAGTAGACAGAATAAAGATTTAATGGTCGAAGAAAGATTCTACTACCTAATATATAGAACAATGCAGAAATATTTTAGACTCTTAAACAGAATGAAAATGCATATAGTTGTGGAAATGTCTACTTTCCCAAATAAAGTGCCTCCAATAAATGCCTCCAAACTGAAAATATTTAGACCCAAAACTTCTTAAGGACCAAATGTCCTCATGGGAAATTACACCCTTGTTTGTTTCAGTCTGGGCAAGACAAAACTGTATTTACAATGCTGAGAAGATACACTGGTGAGTAATACCACTTATTTCAATGGGATCATCCATAAGTAAAGGATGTGCAATCTAGTATTTCATGGGAGCAAAATCATTTCCATTTTACGGATCACTTATTTCAGCTGTGGCATCCATAAGGACTACAGTCTCACTGTGCTAGATGCTCTCTAAAAACAAATACATATGACAGTCCCTGCTCTGAACAAGTTTTAGTAAAGACACGAGATATAATGAGGAATAAAAAGAACAGACAAGAGAATATAATATCACAACAAAATCACTTAAAATTTAAGATTTTTAATAAGCTATGCTCTCGATTTTTCCCAGAGATGGATTTCCAAACATAACCTTTTATTCTTTTATGAAGAAACCCTTAAAATACACAGAAACACAAATGTCAATGGGAAAAGAAGAATCTCCAGCAGCAGAAATTCCAGTAAAGATGCTCCTACCAGCAATGGTAAGAACAAAGACCACTCCTTGCATACGAGCCCTGACAAAACAAAGTTGTTGCTCTCCAAGTTCTAGCCCTGTAAATCCGATTTTTTAAAGTGAGAACAACTTCGATATTAAGGCTCCTAGATTCTGGTATGTATGTTTTTTAAAGATCCCATCTCTTTCAGTGGGGAACAAGAGCTCTATCCACTTGCCTAAATACAGGCATCTAGTGCCATTTGAAATACACCAGGGTACCCTGCCTGGCTTTCAATTGCTGCTCGAGAAGAAGGTTTCCCATACATCTGGTGACATAAGCTGGTCTCACATAAATATCTGAGTACCCCAGGGCATCTCCAAGGGGAGATGTGGGCATCTCCCCACACACAGGATTCAGTTCCAGATTACACTTTTGATACTAGTAAACACTTTGGAAGTCAAAGCATTTTTCAGTAGCTGTTAACCTAATCACTACTTTTCCCAGGAAGAAAACAAATAGGAATAATTGCAGTAACTATCGTGCCCCTACAACTTTTCACTGACTGTAAGCACTGGCAGACTTTCAAAGAAAAACCTAATAACTACAGAAAAATGTCGCTCTTAAGAAAACTGCTGTTTTCAGAAACCTGATAAGGTTGCCTGAGACAGAAAGAATATATCTGTATGCAGACTTATTTCTCCTTCAAGGACTTTTTTTTTACCACAAGTTTCTCTATTTTTTTTTTTAGAACTTATTCATACATTGGATACATACAACATTTTCTGCGAAAGAATTACAGTTTCATTACCAGATGTAAAAGAAACAAACAAAAAATCCCTCTTCTCTCAATTTTACACTTCTTGCATAATAATTTACTTCATTGCTCCCCAGTACCTGGGTTCTTAGTAAAATCATTGCTTATTTTCTCACATCATTTGTGATTTTACGCAACTGTCATAACACTCCTGAACAGTCTCTTTTCCAAGATGAAACATCCCAGTGGATTTAGTCTTTCCTTACACAGAAGCCTTTCTGTACTTTTGATTCTCTATTTTACCCTTCACCATATCCTCTCAGGTCCTAGAATAACCCTTCTTTGAGATGGGGAAAGCAGTAATTCCAGAAGAATTTAATATCTGCGGATAATATAAAATTACAGAGAAGCATAATGCGTTTTTGTTTTGTTCTTTATTCCTCTCCTATCAATTTCAGCTTTCTACTTAATCTTTTGACCACTGAACAGAGTTTACTGTTTGAGAGAGGCCTCCACGATGACTCCAAGATATTTTTCTGCAATGATAAAACCTCTGCTACTTTAAAGTGTAGCATTTGTGAGGGAAGGGAAATACACATCCATATACACACTTGGTTAGTTGACTAATTAGGGTTATTTCAGTAGAAAAAAAATGAATTTCATTTGTGACTTTACCTCCCATTCACTCAGCATTCTCATATCCTTCGGCTATTTTTCTCCTTTAGCTTCAAAGAAAAGTATCCTGCCACATTTTGTAGCACCTGCAAACATTAGCAACTCATTCTTCACACTGTACACAAGTCACTTTTGCACTGACATACAGGCAAGTCTTGGGGGAACCAAATGACAGCTTTTCTGAACTGTGAAAAAGGGATTATTCATTTCAACACTTTTATTTTTCCTGTTACCTAACTTCCTTCTTATCCAGCAGTAGCAATATCACATTAAGTGATGTATCATGGGTCACATTTAGAGGAACAACTTAACCTGAATTCCATTTTGATATGGACTGTTGTGGTATTAAATTACATGCAAGTGTACATTTGGTGACTCACGCTCATGAGCAGGACACAACGGCTCCAACACATCAGTCAGTGCAAAGGGTATTTTCTCTGACTTATTTGTATGCTCAGTGCTGACTGTGCCAAAAAGGAGTCTTGGTTAAAGGCTCTTGCCTGTGATATTGTTGACTTTTGTGTGATAAAAAACTAACCTGAAGCTGAAAGACATAGCATAGGAAAGTATTTACTTCTTTAGAACTTATTTAAAACAAATATTTGACATGGTCTTCTAGCCATATCTACCCTGACAGGCTCTACCCTCACAAAACAAGAACTCCTAACACCTAGAGCACTATAGCTTGCCATTTGTACTTGCTCCTCTTGAGTTGTTTAATCTTCAGTAAAATAAATTTACACTTTGCAAAAAGTAAATTCACATTTTGAAGTCAGTTTCAGGAAAGTGTTTTGAAGAGTCAGGTACGAAGCTTGAGTACAATCCTAGTCAGCTTTTGTGACCAGAGAGACAGAAGGTAGTAAATATGTTATGTATACAAGCACATCCAGAAGCTGCTTTTTTAAAGTAGCAGTCCACTTTCAAGGAAGTCGAAAGATCCAAGTGGTAGAATCACAGAATCATTTAGGCTGGTAGGGACCTCATGAGACAGTCTAGTCCAACCCCACAGCTCAAGCAGGGCCAGCTACAGCAGAACCGTGTCCAGAAGGTTTTGAGTATCTCGAAGGACAGAGGCTCCGCAAGTTCTCTGGAATACCTGTTCCAGTGTTTGACCCCCCTCACAGTTTAAAAAAAAAAAAAAAAAGCACATTCAGATGGAATTTCATGTTTTAATTTATGCTCATTGCCTCTCATCTTATGAGCGGGCACTGCTCAGAAGAGCTTGGCTCCATCATCTTTACACCTTCCCATCAGGTCTATATACATTCTGATAAGATCCCGCTGAGCCAGCTCTTCTCCAGGCAGAACAGCCCCAGCTCTCAGCTTCTCCTCAGAAGAAAGATGCTTCAGACCTTAGTTCTTTCCTGGTTTTACCCATTTTCTTTTCATTCTCTCCCATACATTTTCTTCTCTATTATCTGGTTTCCTAGACATGCACTTAAATTTAAATTTCCCACAGACAAGCATTCTTCTTCCTCTTCTAAATATTGTGACCACAGCATTACTAAGACTGAAACCACACTGCAACACGGAGGCAGGCTGCTTCCTTCTCGTCACTGCTGGGGGTAGGAAAGAAATGGAACTGCCTCCATGAACAGAGACTGAGCAGTCACTGTGGCCAATCACTTATTTAAACTAATGACATGTGCAAGGCCCCTGCTAGAGATGTTGATTTTACTTTCTTTCCTTCTGCTATGAAAAACAGTAGTCCTAATTTCCCAGTCGACAGCTAGTGTTTTCATCTGCATAAATAAAATGGGTTGCTTTAGTACCACGTTTTGTATGCGTGAAGGGGTACATATACTGTAAAAAAGATACTTCACATTATTGTCATATTCTCCACTTTTAACATCTTTCCTCCCAGTTCATTCATACCTCTCAGGACATTTCAACAGCATATTTGCAATGCTCTAAACAAAAACCTTTAACAAAATCCTCTGACATAGTTCGAACGGAATAGTCAAAGGGTTTAATCAATCCTCAGATGCTTTAGCATAGTACAGAGTCTCAACATGAGTTTAAATCTGATGCCATCTGTGTCCTAAACTCTGGTAAATTGGAGAAAAAGACCAAGAAGCACATCTGACTTGAAGGATGTAAACTCTTTCCCTTCAATATAGCCCTAAGTGTATGGCTATACCAGAAACATCAGAGATGTTTGCACAAAAAGCTGATGCCAGGATGAAAAGCTATTTAATTCATGAAGTACTCAAACAAGCACTACTCCGTCAGATCACTGATTTGCCAGACCAACCCCAGGAAAAGACAACTCTTGAAGACGGACACTTTCTCCTTCGCCCACACAAGGAAGAGATTATCAGAACATGACCCTGAAATTACCTTTTATTTAAAAAATATATATATAGGGAGAGAGCATCTATTAGCAATCGAGTTTTATGGAGTTAGCTGAGCATCATTTTTATTATGATCTCTCTTTTTAATTCACTTACGATACTGTGAGTGAATTAAATAGTCCTTCATACTAAGATAAGCAAATAAGCTGCGATGACTCTTGTCCTTGATCATGTCTCAAAGAAGCATCTGTTTCCCCAGAAGAAACTGAACCAAGCTTTGTGCCTCTTCAGCTTTTAGAATAGGCAATTTATATTTGCAATTATGATCAAAGACTGCATTTCCTTTCCAATGAACAGCAGACGATTGCTCTCCTACAATCCAACTCATTTAGACTTCCCCAGAACTCAGAGCCAGGCTGTGGAAGCAATGCAGCTCGAGGAAAGCTCTCATCCGAAGCGTCTATACGGCTTACTGGTATGACTTCCAAGCATCTCAAAGTCTTTATTCTGAATAAGGGAAGTACCAATTTTCATATTTTTTCGCTATGGCACTGGAGCAGACTGAGTTTATATGAGAAGAGTGCTTTGACACAGACTGGCCAAAGAGAAAGGCCGGGACAAGACCAAACTGCTTAAAATCACACGGGCAGGTGCTCGCGCTCCCCTTCGCCCTCTCATCAGGCCAGCACTTGAAGGAACTTTGTCTGCTGATTTGCAGCTTGTCAAGGCCAGAAAACAGGCAATTCATTCAATCCAATGCAGTTTACCTCGTGCTTTCTAACATCTCCTTAGAACATAAGCTACACTAATTCATGTACTCTAAACACGGGGTGAGAAGTAAACACAGAAGTAGTTAAGATCTTAAATGGTCATAAAGAAATCTGTAAAAAGATGTCTTATTTACAACACCTGCTTTATCAATTCTCTCAACACCCTTTATGTATTTTCATTCCCTTCCCAATCTCTTTTTAAGATGCAATCAGCTGCAGCCAGAGGTTGTGCCGAGCTTGTGCGGGCCTCGGATGTTTTCCAGACGAGCCTGGAGTACCTGGGCTGGCCTCCGAGCCTCCCCTGCTCTGGGCAGGAGGCTGGGCCACGTGTCCTCCTGAGATGCCTTCCATCTGAACGTCCCTGCAGAGTCGCACAGAAATGGGTACAGCATTTTATAAGAGGTATTGGTTTTGCCTTCACTGTAAAAAAAAGCCATAAACACAAGTGTTTGTTTCTGCTGTCTGGGTCAGACAGCTACTTATTGAAGCGAGTTTATCATATAAACAAATTGTGATTATGAAAAAGGCAGTGGTTTAATTACACTTTCAAAGAAATCATTATTCAGCTAAAGCAGAAATGAAAGTAGTGTTTATCACCAGAGGAAAAGTGATAGCACCGTTCAAAATAATCTATTTACTAAATAGAAGATATTAATAAAAAAGAAGTGCTAATCGCTGAAAGATTCCATTTAAAAATGGAGTTTCATGGTGCAGACTCAAGGCTACTGCTGCACAGGGAGTGCATGCTAACGACGGCAGGATTGTCAGAGGAAGATTCACAACAGCCTGCATGAAAAGATAAAGCTGCTTAAAGAAGGCACCAGATCAAACTAGGGTTTTCTGAAATCCTACTGTTGAACACCTAATTCTAGGGTTTAGGGAAACAGGAGCACTTTGCCAGAAGAAGCAGAAAGAAAGAATAATGTATCTGAGGTCTAAAGAAAAGTCTCATGATTTTAGATAGCATGACAAGGGGCTAACAGATTTATGCTTGCACTGCCTGTCCTATGAGCATGAGTTATCTTTACTCCAGATGCTGCAGAGCCGTGTCATTATCACAGTATGTCCCAGCAGGGAAATAGGTCAAACTTCCTCAAGCACAGAGCAGTGCTTAAGATGAATACTTGGCTTCAAGTCTGGAGATCTCTTATCTCTGGACAGCTCAGGGAATGAGACAGCACAGCTGGAGTCCATTTCTGTATGTTCACACAGCTACATCCTTTGTGGTCTAGTGACTAAGGCATATCTGCTCCTACAATACAGAGAGAAATTTCAGTGGACTAGGTTGTTGTGCAGTAATCACCAGTAAATGATTTGTAAATTAGTAGAACACTAATAAATTTTTAACAGGCACCTAGGAATTTCTACAAGCAAGTAGCTCTTTCTCTATACGCAAGAAAAGCATTGAGTTAGGTTAAAACTTCAGTATAACTCCTTTATGTCACTGTAAGTAAACAACTTTGGAAGTCTATCTTCTAAGTGCTGGGATGAAGGTCCCTTCCAATCTGTATCACCCTGTGACACTGTGTAGGAAGGTGAGGTATGTGGCTCTCAGCACACATCACCAGCCACGGCAACCTGCTTGATAGTCTTGAGAGTTGTGTTCATCTGCAGATTGTTACAGCCTGACGAACTAGATGTCTCACCTTGACCACATTCTGCCATGCTGTATACAGTCTCTTTGCTGTGTCACAGAACAGTATGACCCAGGCTTCTTTCCCTTCTATACAGAGAAACTCTTTTTTCATAGACCGTGAACAACATCTACTTAAAAGCTTAATAATAGACATTTCAGAAGTGATTCTTGAGATCTGAATACCAAACAGAAAACATAAAAGATACAAGGAAACTGACTCTGCAGTACTATACAGGGTCATCCCCTGGAAATGTGCTCAGGTGAATGAAGACAACGTAGTGAATTTCTATGCTCCTACTGTCAAGTCAGAAGCAGGCAGCATGCCGATGTACTTCAGAATGGACTGACATGGTAGCCAAAACGCAGCACACTAAGTTACAGCTGTTATGCCCCTCTGGAGCACAATCACCAGGTGCAACTTACAGCAAAACCCAGAATCGGTGCCAGGACTTCAGCGTTGGAAGTTGTAATGAAACAACCAGAAGCCTCTAATTCCTCTTGGTGGAGAGAGCTCAAATTAAACCCCATACTCTGGTCAGAACCCTCTCTTCCAACTTGAACAACACCCTCTCCCTTCTGCAGTCCTGTTCAGTACCAGAAATGCTGTGCCCCTTCCTGTTAGCCCTGTCCCTGTACAACACCCGTTACATTCTTCGTTAGCTCTCCACGAGAGCAGTGACACCTTCCCACTCCATCCAACCACCAGCTTGTACCTGTATTCTGTAACTCATTCCACACAGCTAACCAAAGTACTTAAAGTCCCTTTCATTGCTGTGAGTCCAATTTCTTGTTGCATTCAGTTATGAATCAGAGGTATGGCTTTGCTCTAACACTAACAAAATTACGTTCAATTGGCTTCATCCTCTCCCCAAGAAACACATGCATTTTGCCTTATTTTCATTCCTTTTTAATCAACTCCATGCACATTGCTTTTAGAGCTTTCACAACAGTGAGTAATTGTTAAGGAAAATAACTGGAGACTGCAAAGAACACAAAGTCTAAAAGTACCTAATTATAGCATTTAATCTGACAAACTAGGATGTGTTCATTTGTGAGTTGACCTGTACAGATTTCCTCTGCGCGCTCCCCACAATGTTTCTTGCGTACAACTGCACAGTAAGCGGGGAGAGACAAACAATGAAGATATTCTCTTGAGAAATCAGTGAAGCCAAGTCAGTACCAAGTATCCACTATTTGGCAGAAAGCAGACAGCTGGTTTGCACCTTTGAGAGAGCAAAGAGAAGGCATCAGCAGAGGTGATATAGCCTAACAGAGCAAATGTAGCATATGACCAGAAAGTGCTGGACTCAACTCATTCATTACGTGCATGAATTCAGAAGCACTAATAGCAGAAACATCTTGGAGATGTGTTTCTGAAATAAATGGGCTCCCAACTCTGCATTTCCTCTGTTTGCTGTCTATTGGTATTCATAGGCTGGTTGTTTTTTGGTTTTGTTTCTTTGACTTTGTTTGTTGGTTTTTGGTGTTTTTGTTTGTTTTGTGGTGGCTGTCTGTTTTTTTTTTTTTTAAGGAGCTCTCTTTGCTCCCGTGTATGACATGCTTCACTCTAGGTAAGGAACATCCACTTTGCACCTACAGCAGGGCTCCAGGGCTTTGCAGTTCAAACAATCTGTCACAGGTTATTGTATCAGAGCCAGGAGATGCCTGGCAAGCAAATAAAGGTCACACATCACCATGAAATATTTATAAGAAACATACCTGCAGCGTAATCCTTCCACTGCATATGCACCTAGAAATGGGACATGGCTTCCCCTCGCAGGCTGCAGGGTGGTGATTATCAGTCACCCCATCAGGTTGCTTGCTTATAACCAGCTCAAAGCCACCCCACAATGGATGGACACAGCCATGGATGGTTACTCTTGCTGACATTAAACAATGTCTGTTCCAGAGCACACTCCCTGGACTGCAATCGTCTGTCCTGGGAAACTGCTCGAACAGTTCCTGCAATGGTTCTGACCTGGGCCACTCTGGGAATGGTTATTCCCAGGCAAAGCGAGGGATCGCCCTGAATATTCACTGCAAATTTCACCACTGGCTTTTGGAGGGTAAAACAGTTTTAACAGCAAGGCTTCTCAGTGCACGGCGCCAGCTGCACGACATAGGTATTATGCAAAGTTATTTACAGCACGGCATAAGAGATCAGCTGTCTTAAACCAATTTGTTTTCCCAGATATCTTAGCAGCTGCTCAGGAATCTCAGTTCCTAGACCATGGAAGGCTGCTGAAGGACAGGGTCTAAGTCTGTAGAAGTGTGACACAAATACAACTGACCTCCTTTTAGCACTTTGGGAGCACCGAAGTGCTATCATATACTAAATGCACCAAACAATCAGGTCCAATGTTTCTGCTGGATTTTCCTAGCTGACATTTTGGCTTTAATCTTTATGTCATATTGCAGGAAAAAGTGAGTAACTTGATATTCACTTGTTGATTCTTGCATTACAACATAAGTAATGAAGAGTGACAATATTCAAATAAAATTCAAAATGAAGTAGAAATAGAAATATTAAGTAACTACATATCTAGTTCTGCAGAAAAAAAACAGGAAGTTGTTACAGAATTAAAACCACCTTATACTTGGGAAGGAAGGGAAGTGCAAATGAAGGTCACACTTGTCACCTGAAGTCTTGCATATCCAATTTTAAGTGCTTTACTTTGCAGCTTGTAATATTCTTTCAGTACACTTAAAAAGAAAGACAAAAACTCTGCTGGCAAGACCAGTTCCAGAGGAAAAAAGAAAAAAAACATTTTGAAACAATAACTTCAAGTTGATAATTCTCCTTTAACTGGGGAAAAGTATTTGATTTTAGGAAAGCTCTGACTATAGGAAAATGAAGGGTATACCTGGAGTGGATTGAAAACAAACTTGAAACAAAAGAAGTAGCATGGAAACAAACAACAGAATTGATTAACAGAAGAAACAGACCATGAAGAGTGGCAACACCAGCAGAAAGCAGGTACGAGGACAGATGCAAAGGCCAGAGAAACCTCAAGGGATTTTGAGAAAGAGTACTTTAAATTGGACACAAGGGAGGCTGGCAGAGCCTAAGTACATACATGAATAGAGAACCTCTGTCTATAAAAGTGGATACCAGGAGAGTATCAGGGGAAAGTATAATACATTGTTTTCCGTGTTTTTACTCTTCCGTTGTTACCTGCCACTGATGGAGAAAGATTTTTTCTCTGTGTATCTCGGTCTGACCCAATACCATCTCCTCTCCATTATAACTCCCCTTTACGTAGGTTGAAATTCAAAAAGGAATATTTTACATAGAATGGATGTTTACAGCCTACTCTGAAACCATAAACAAGCCAGTCTGACCTTGCCTCAGCCAATTCTTCAGGGACTGAATTATTAACGCCTCGAATGCTCCAGAAACTACTACACAGAGCTTGCACACCCACACAAGCATGCATATGATAGATGAGTAGAAAACAAGTTTCCTAGCTTTAAAATGAAGAGTGTTTCTGGAAAAATTGAAGTTATTTTTCAAACCTCCACCATTTTCTGTGAGTTTATTTACTCAACTTTTTCTCTCATTTTATATATATGTATATATGTGTATACACACATATATAAAATTAGATATTTAAAATACATTATAGAATAACACTCAAAAGCTAGAAAAAAGCCAAAAAACATGGGAGTCGGCTTTCCAGCAAGGTTGCTTGGTGCCCACTGCTGATGGAGCAAGGGATGCTCGACAGCAATGCAGTGGGTGCTGCTGCACTTTGCCAGCTGCCTGCTTGGAGACTTGGGATTTTAGCTTGTCCCAGTGAAGACAGGGCCCTATCCTGACAGACAGCTGCTGCCATCCTGCTCAGAATCACAGAATCACAGAATTGTTCAGGTTGGAAGAGACCTCCAAGATCACCTAGTCCAACCTCTGACNTAGATATTTAAAATACATTATAGAATAACACTCAAAAGCTAGAAAAAAGCCAAAAAACATGGGAGTCGGCTTTCCAGCAAGGTTGCTTGGTGCCCACTGCTGATGGAGCAAGGGATGCTCGACAGCAATGCAGTGGGTACTGCTGCACTTTGCCAGCTGCCTGCTTGGAGACTTGGGATTTTAGCTTGTCCCAGTGAAGACAGGGCCCTATCCTGACAGACAGCTGCTGCCATCCTGCTCCTAACAGATCACAGAAAAATACTCTAGAGTAGTCGCTTATTTCTTGATGAGAATAAAGTACTATATTCTTTGCCATCCAGAGAGGCTTTTGTATTGCTTTTTCATTTTTTAAACCCATTTATTTATTTAGTAACAGATCATTCAACTAAGAGACATTGTGCTCAAAATGCTCATCAAAGGGTTCTGCTCTGTTTTTGGTTTTACTGTTGGTCAGAAGAGCTGTTTTGAGCACAGGACACCTTCCCCCCTCTAACCATGCAAGCACTCCTCAGTGCAGGTCGCTCAGCATGCTTATTGCTGCAGTTACAGGGAAATTCGCCTCCAATGGCCAAATACTGACATTCCACGCAGCACGAGGGACACCCTGCAAAAACGACATCTCTCCATAAGATACACAGAGAGAGCCTTAATGAATAATTTAGGCTAGATGCTTAACTTTTTCATGGCTAGAGGCAGAAGGGATTAATCTCAGCTTCAGACAGTTTCATGCGGTATAAAGGCACAGTTACTGAATGGCTGCTGTCCCCAAGGGTTAAGGTTCCTCTGTTAACATCCTATATAATGTTTGCAAGCTTTTGCTAGTTCTTTTACAATACTCACTTTTTGGCCTGTTTAATGAGTTGTCAAGCTTCAGAATGAAAACTTACAAAGTTAAGAAGAGATTCTACCACCTGGAGAAATGACCACGTACAGTTCTTTGAGTATGCAGGAAGCTGAACCAAAGCAACTGTACGGTCACTTCCCTGGTCTGAAATACACTTATTTTAGTTGTTGTACGAAAAAATTAAGAGAATTAAGTCAAAGACTACTTCAAGAGACCTGTGGCTAGAAGAGCGAACACCCTTGTTTCTAATATTATCTACCTAGTGTACAATATCCTAAAGTAACCTGCTATTCACAGCTGTTGAATTGGATGCATTTTCTCAATGTTGTTATGGAAAAAGAAAGGGTCTGTTTTTCTCCAGAACAGCCACTGTACAAAATTTTAAACACCGGGTTTGTCTGAGCTGAACAACCAAAAGGAAGGACACCCACAGGTGGAAGTGGCTGCCAGAATGTCATGCAGAGAGATGACATTCAAAAGGCAACTCGTCAACAGTTCTAGATGGCAGACAGGCGCGGTACTTTAGGGCATCAATAACACCGCCCACCTTCCACGAGGCATCAGTGCCAGAACATTACCTAATTTTAAAACAAAACAAAAAAAATCACCTCAGATGGGTGACGAACTGGAAAGTCTCTGAATCCAACCCACAGTTTTCATGATTATGAAGGCTCCAATCAATACAAACATACACAAATATCTAGGTTGATGCTTAAAGCATGTGTGAATATCCTCATAATTCAATTGTTACCTAAACTGTCTCACCTAGCTTTTCAGGCTTTAAAAAAAAAGAAAACACCTACCTTGCCTTGCTCCCAAATAGTGCAGGTTTGTGTGTCTGTAGAGCGGTACCTTCTCAGGCTAGTAATTTGCTGTTGCACCAAGAATCCACCAACAGTTATAATATCACACTGATACTAAGATTAAGAGTAGAAATAACATACTGTGCAAGGGACCTCAGAGCTGTGCAATCCGTGTGTCATACTGGCACTGAAAACTCCGAGGTGTTGAAAGAACAAGAGGTCACTCAATGCAAGTGCAAAACGTACAGTACTTCCATTTAGATGGCAAGAAAATGAAGGCATAGAACAAGCTCTTCTTCCTAAAGGATGCTGCTTATACTCTAACAAAAGCTCCTTCCCTTTCAAGAAGGAAAGATTTCCAATTGATTTATCCCTGGTGTTAATAATGTACACATTTAAAGTGAAATCATCAAACCTCATCCGTCCGGGAAATGCCATTTTCTTCACATTAGAAATGTAACGTGCACAGCTATGCACTTATTTATGTTCCATTTTTGCCTGATATCACTGTGTGTTTTGGGACAACTAAGAGGGAGGACTAGGATAAAGGAACAACTGCTTCATTCCCGCCTGGCAATTCCCGTGCTCTTACAAAACTATCATCTGTGATTATCAGCCTGTTTTTAAATATAATCTGCTGGGGGTAGAATGTGATTTGCGATATTAAATGGCATCAGTGTAATCATACAGCTCAATTCCCATGCGTCCCTTTGAAAATCTGCTCACTTTTGTACTTAAACTCCTCTTCCCCTACACAGCAGAGCATTGATTCCTCATCTTTAGCAAGATGAATCCTTTCCCACGTGACTTCACATGTCACTCTGTTCTAATCACTTCCAGCTGCCTCAGCTCCTGCAGGCATTTGAAAGGGATGAGAGAAGCTTTCCTTAGGAACTACCCTGGATAGGAAACAGATTACTTTGATGACTCTGAGATGCGGATAAAGCAAGGATGTTTCTGGCACACTAACCTGACAGAAATAATACTAAAAGCATAAATGCCTGTTACATTGTCTGACCTTCTATAAGCTAGGGGCTTTCCAAACACGTTTTTGATTTGACTGATTTACTGATACACTAAGCACCTTGTCAGAGGAAGCCCAGTCTTGTTTCCCATTGCCATAACAATGTGGAAAGAGGTCAATATTCAAATAAAACTGCTTTCTCACAGGAGGAAAAAAATCCTCACACACTAGAGCAATGCAAAATCCTGAGTTTCTGTTTGCATGTGTGTGTTTGTCCTCGTATGGTGTAACTAATTGGAAAAAAAAAAGGAAGTATTTTACCAGACACACACATACAGAGTACAAACAAATATATACGCACACTATTTGCATATATACAAATATACATATGTTTAATTGGTTTGAATAATTTCTTTGACCATGGTGTGGCAATAGCTTTCAGTTTACAGTGATTTGTGAATGTCATTCATCTTGATATTTATCTTCTCCTGTAGCTCACTACTGAGACTGTTAAAATACAAGCAGTACTAATAATAAAACCAAGGAAACATAAATGATGTAATGCAAAACATATTATTCTAATTACCTTCAAAAATACCGATTTATTTATTTTTTTGCTATTTTCACAAAGCAATATGCAAAGTATCAGTTTTACCTTCCCCACAAAAAGAAAAAAAACACACAAAAATCCAAAACCCATAACACTTACTTGCAAATGCTGGTTTTCTAAATTGTGTCTAGCATGTGCTGGCACCTTTCATCAGAACACCTTGTCTTAAGACTAAATACATGCAATAGTGCAAATATTCAAGCTCATTTTAATACCACTTAGCCCCTCTACTTCACTTAAGTATACTGAAATGAGAATTTTTAATATAAATGAGTTTTCCAGGAATTTAAAGAGCTCTCCTTTAAAAAGCAGCCACTCTCTTTTCAGGAGTGTTTAATATCAATAAACCCAACCTTCTAGATTTTTACATTTTACTTTTACTCTTAATCCCTGCATCTGAGAGTTAACCACAAGGCAGCTGTTCTCAGGATTACTTCCTACTGGTTTTATTAAGAATGCTGCTGATTCTGCTCTTTTCCATGACTGAACATCTGAGCTTTCTTTTCCTTCAGTCTCCCAGTGGGATAAATAACAGTATATCATGGAAGATGGATTTACTGTGTCCATACAAACTGTATGTTTATTTATTCTTTATTTACTCTTTGCTAGTCAACTGAAACACATGGCCATAATTTTCTTTGTGGCACTTGTTTTCTTTCTCTCGTCACATTTTTAATAAAATCAAACTAAATTTCAAAGCCACACAAACATTATAATGTCCAATTTACTGCAAAGTATCTTTAATACTGCTTCAACACTGTAGCTGTATTAGTCTATGCTAACTTCTTTACCACTTTTGTACGATAGGGAGAGTCCCCTTAAAGCTTTATGCTGTAATTAAGACCTGTGCTTAGAAGCGATGATGTACAGATGTAAACCATTCTCAGAGCTTCACATTTTGGAGAACACTTAAGTTAATCTCAGCTCAACTGCACAAAAGTTTGGATAGAAAAATTAGGCATGACCATTTGAGAAAATGCAGACAATCTTCACTGAAGGTGTGTTTGGAAAACAGTCCTAACTCCTTATCTTTCGCGATCAGTGAGGCTCATTACAGAATCAGGACCTTTGTGGGAAAGGAATAAACATTTTCGGTGTGTATGCTAGCTCCATTTTGCTGTTCAACCATGATATCAGCAATATTGTACACATTATTCTATCACACACATCCTAACCTACATAATAGTTCTAATGAAGAATATATTGTATATTAATTCATCACTGAAAACAGATAAATAGGGGATCCACAGAATCAATAGCTTTCATTTGCTCTGTTAAACCTGCGGCAATATTCCTGAAAGAAACGCTCGTCTTCAAACCACAGAACCAGTAAGCCAGTCACATTACATCTTTAACAGGCACCTGAGCTAGATAGAGAAGTCCCACCTAAGCACTTAAATCCTACCTATCCCAAACTGCACTGCCTAAATCCAAATTCACAATCCTGAAAATACTTAGCAACCATTTAACCCCAGAATAAACTGATTGTTCACACAGTCTCTGGAGAGGTATGCTTTTAAATCCCCAAGATGGAGAAAGGTGTAAGCTGGACTCCTCCCTGCTGTTCCCCAAACCTGAGACTATTTTGCAAAGAAAGGTCAGCATGACCATGCCGGGAAGAGAGAAGGGGAAAAAAAGGAAAAAGAAAATAAAAGAGGGGAAGAGAGAGAGAGATGGAAAGGTGTGGAGGGGGTGGGGGACAAGAAAAGAGAGCATGACTCTAGTTTAATTTTTTGAAGGAAAGGGTTCTGGCCTGAAACTCTTCTTCCTATTCCACTGAAAAAAATTCACAAGTTCCAAGACAGAGGTGGGATTTTTATCACAACCCTAACATCCAAATTTTGCACAGGCTGATGTAGCTGGCAGTTGGTGATGGCTCACTGCTCCCACATTTCTTATGCAGCTACATATCCACATCCATGGCAGAATGAGCTTGTGTCTAGCTCCAGGCTGTGGAGCCCACAGAAGAGGAAAAAGTTCTTCTACAGATCTAAGGGAGGCACTGAATACAGAGTATAAAAAATAAGACCCACCACTAGGTGAGACGTGAGTATGGGTGCTGTCATGGCCAAAAAAGTGCTGCAAAAGCCTTTGCGTGGTGGTGATTTCTTGCCATTTGTAGATTTCTTTACGTGGTGCCTTTAGGCAACACAAAGAAATAAGCAGACTACTGCGAGGGACCAAATGCTGAAGCTGAATACTTTTCCTGAAGTATCTATTCACTCAGCAAGATACTTGTGCTGATTGTCATTTAGCTGGGATCCAAATTCTGCTTGGCCAGTTACACTGGGGTCTTTTTTGTTTGTTTATTTAAGAAAACAGCCAGAACATTTTAATTTTTTTTTTTTAACTCAACCATTTTCTCTCCTTCACCAGGAGTTCATTTGCTGTAACACTTGGTAAATTATTATTAAGCACATTCAATAATGAGTTGTATCTGTTGTACAAATGCAAAAGCAGAAGTGATGTCTAAGTGGGTGTAATTATGCTTAAGCAACTCTGAATTGGTTTCATCTTTAGTGCATCCCTAGCTAATGGAAAAGAGCTACAACTGGTGCAAGTTAACATAAAACCTCAGAATGAGTTTGCGCACCCTGAAGTTATTTGCTTTTCTCACTTCACTTTTCCAGCCAAGTGACATGCAGGTGTCACCGCCTCAAGATCTGTCTAGATTACGGACCAAAAGCCAAGCATGACAATAAGGATCTGTAACTCCCTGTAAATGGTTGGAGCTGGTAAAGCTACCACACGAAAATAGCAACAACAATTCAACTCCTCACAGAACTGGTGACAAAGATTCTGACAGCTGATGGCTATCTCATGAAGTACGCAGACTGCATTTGCAGTTAGAAAATAGTTCTTTATGAACATAAAATGTAAACTATTGCTACCAGGAATTAACATATGCTGGGGAGAAAGACAGCAACAACTCCCAACAGCTACACAGTCAATCAAATTAAATAAATTTCTTATCTAGGTGGTTGGTAGAGACTATTGGGGTAGCAGAGAGACAATTGTTAGTTGTTAACTGGATGCCAATTTCATGAATAATGATATTTCTTTTATCATTAGATAATAAGAACAACGTCACAAAGTAAGAAATAATGAAAAAGCATCCATATAAAATACTAATTTGTGTAATATATATGTCTGAGATTCTATCCTGCAATTAATTTAAGCTGCCATGAAATGGCTGAAAAATGCTACTCTCCTGATTTGCTCGGATTTCAAGTTTCCATTCCATAGACTCGGTTGGCTACATAAAGTGCCAGGAGGTGCCAGAATCTTGCTGCAATTGTGCAACAGCTAAACTCAAGCACGGATTTATTGAAAGTGTGGAAAAGCAGGGTGTAGTTATCCATTAACACTGTCAGGTGAGATATTATGGTACAGCGTTGGTCCCTACCTTAAGTCCTAGTGTTGGCATGGGATTAAGTCCTGAATATTCTTTTCTGAAAGAAGACTAGTTTTCAGATAATGAGCAATCCTAAAAATTAATCATGCCTTCTGAGTTTCTGAAAGCAAAGACCATCACTAAATCAAAAGCTTTGCTTTATCTAATGCCTCTTCTCATTTATCAAAAGAAAGGACAGAAAGTGACTACTTGAGATAATCTTTCACTTACAATAAATCTAAATCAAGGAAAAGATCTTTAAGTCAGACTCCAAAGCATCATTGTTTTTTTTGTTGAAACACAGCTTCTTCTCTTGCATGTCATATTAGATATATTGTTACATTGATCCTAAGAGATTTTACCACTCTTTATGTAACTGCCTACCAAGTCACGACATATTTTGTCAACCATACTGAGAACCAAAAAAGCCAATTTTTTTTTCAGCAACATACTAACAAAAACTTCAAACTGATAGTCTGTGTTATGATTTTATGTTTATTTATGTGCTATTATAAAGGTTAAGATGTGCTATTATAAAGACTACACGGAATTAAAAAAAAAAAAGGCAGAAATCAGTACGATATCCCAAGCCATGCTGAACTTATTGTTAGTAGTCTACCAAAAATGGTACTAACCCTCTGGATGAAAGTGGAGGACTTTACTTACTCAAAATAATTTCATGTCCCAAATTCTCAAGTGACATGAAATTGTCACTTCTTTTTCCATTTATATGTGTAACTCCAACCAGTAATTCAGTGTTTCAGTAGTCACAATGCTTTATAATAGAAAGATAGGTTGGGAATACACTGCTTAGACTTGCACTGAAATTCTTTTTAAGACATATTAGCAGATGAAAACAGATGTTTTCAAATTGCATTATACATTTCAAATCCACCTGCTGAAAAGTAGCTTTTGAAATACACAGAAAATAAAAGGTTTCTTCTGGAGAACAGCATCTGATTGAGAAAAAAATTGTTGACTGAACTAATTTTCACCATTTTCACCACAATGTTGCTTACAAACCTTCCTTCCTCAAAGAACAGGTCATGAGACTATTCATGATAATCTAAAACCACCATGAAGAAGTTTGAGGCAAGCTAGGAGAAGAGCTGCCACAAAGGGTTGGTATAACACTTCTGATGTGAAAAGTACTCATCGTAGATCACAGATTAACAGACACCTTCACTAAAGCACTCAGTTACTAATCATTGGGCATTCTTTACAATAAGATTTGCTTCCTATATTTGAAATTGGATTGTGGTAAAATCTGAAATCATTGTACACCACTAAGCAGACTGACTCTTTGCCATTATACCTGAACTTGAAGAAGACTATTTTACTATGGAATGCCTACTTCTGTATTTATTTGCTGTTAAAAGCGAGTTTGAATATGCTCATTTGTACTGAAGAAGTGCTCAGCAGCCATTTACATCAGATTTGTATGGAAGTGTCACTACATTATGTGAAAAGAAATGAAACATTCCTAATCTAGTTGCAAACTTGTTTAACAAGACAGTTACATTTTGACTACTGTTACTTCATTTGATTCTTAATTCCCAAAATTTCAGACAGCTTTTTTCTTAATCTTTCCTCTGGTCCTATACCTATTGCTTATCTTCCTCATCAGCAAGTGCATACACCTATTGAAATACAATTGAAGTAACAACATATCAAAACTAATAATCATTCTATTACAAGTATTTTAAGTAATTTTGCCTAATAAACTCAGAGTTTTTATAGATTGTCATATTTTGCATACAACGAGGTTATTGGCTGAACAGATAACAAGTCTGCAGCCCGGGAAAAGCTTTGCCTTCTTCAACTCAACATCAACACATTGAAGGGAAACATAATATTGAATAAATAAATATATTTTGAAAAAGAGCTAAAAATACATTTTACCAGAGTAGAACATTACTCCATATTTGGTATGCACTCATACTCATATTCATATTCAGTCCATATTCAGTATATTGTTATGATTATCACATACTTTCTAAAGCAATTTCAACTATACTTATAAGTGTTCTCACCAAGCAGAAAATTTTTCCTCGCCTTCGAATCAAATTGAGCTCTGAATCACAGAGCTCAACATGAATAGCTCCACTTGTTGTCATTAAAAATAAAAAGCAACTCATCTTTTCAGAAACCTATCTATAGATACCTACTGGATGCCATGCAATGTGGTACTTCTCTCCCACGAAGTATAATCCTATTGTGAGAAACTTAAGGAACACAGAGGACAAAAACTAGATGGTGGGGCAGTGACTTGCTTGTTGTGTCCAAGGTTCCTTATGAGAACAAGGTAACAAGAACTAAAGAGCTTTTTATTCTGACAGAGAATTAAATTAGAAGGAAGATGATCAACCGAACAAAGAAACCTCTTAAGGATGCCCTCATATACACTTGCCACCTTAAAATCAAGATCAACTGCATTGATGTAACTAACAAATTCTCAGCCCAGGTAAACAGATAACATTGTTTTATCTGACCCACATAACTTACCAAAGTAAAGAAAACTTAACAAACCAGTATGTTTGTAAAATATATAACTCACAATTTCAAAGAACTTTACAGAATTGGAAAAAAAAAAAAAGTAAAACCAACCAACCAAAAAAAACTAAAGCAATCTAAAGACAAATTATGTAACCTATAGTGATATAATGTGTTCCCTCAATAAATTGTTCTAGAGTCACAAAATCACATAAAAACACCACCTCATTTTTTGGTGGTTGGTTGGTATTCCTGTAGCTCTTTCTGGGTGGAGTGATACCCTCCCTAAACTGGGTTAGTACATACTTGTGATGAAGATATTCATTTAATCTTCCTCTCTAAATTTACTGAGGAACCCTCTCTTAGACTGAGGTCCTAATCTGTTCTCAATGTTATCATCCTCATTGTCAGATACAGAATTAAACAACCTCATTAGTACATCATACACTGAATAACAGGAAAAGATACTGATCGCTTTTTGTCTAGATACTTTCCCCATCATAGAAACTTAAAGAGCCAAGCCCACTGCCACAGCAGTTACTGTCTTCATGTTCAGAAGCAGCAGCACACATAGGTGCCTCTGTGCAGATCTGCAGCCCTCACATCAGTTTTGCTTTCTTAAAAATAATTTCCAATTTGTATTCTTCTGAATTACAGAAAACAAACATTTGTAATGCCATTTCCAATTGCTCCCTTGCTCTTCCACTTAATCTCCTGGGGTTGTTTGGAGCATCAACAAAAAGGATAGGCTGATGTGCACGTTTTAGTGGTGAGACTGAGTTCTACCAAATGTTCAGTAATTTACAAAACTCGTCAAATGATAGGAAACCTTATTCTATCCTACCTCTTCTAATGAATTGTTGTTTGCTTGCCCAGGTAATTTCAACACTAGTTACACTGTATTTCATGGTCTTTTCTTTTTTGATCTTGTGTTCAGAAAGAGAACTAGTAAAGCACTAAAGCACCTTGTTCTAGACAGCTAAAACCCACCAGATTTCAATTCTGCATTTTCTTGAATGTTTTATTTAGGTAAAATTTTGCACAGTCCATAGGAAAGATGCCTGTTCCTGCACCTTGCTGTCTAGCACGGTCTCTGTGTCCTGGTTAGAGGTTTTAGCTACCGGAGACTAACAGTGATCATACAGCAATTGCTGCTAGCAATTTAAATTAAAAAATTTAATTTTTTTATTTTATTATTTTTTTCTTTTCTTGAATTACAAAACTCACCGGTTACAACATTCTGCAGTTTCAAATTCTCAAATACTTACAGGAATTTATTCAACCAGCAAGGCATCATTTTCAGGAAGCCTATAACCTAACACAAGTAGCCTACTACGTACAGTCTGAAGATGGAGTAGAAAGCACGTAACTTCTTCCTCAACTCAACTTGTATTACCATATCTGTCATTTTAGTTAAGGAATTTTGCCATTAACTTGTACAACAATGAATAGAAATTTAGCAGGCAGTGACAACTTATTTTAATTCCAATAGCAACATTGCTGGAATCACTCACAACTGCCTCATCCCTACCAACTCTGCAACTACAAAATAAATGGCACAGCTCCCTTCATCCTCTTTAGGAGTGGAGTTATCCATGTCATATATTTCCAAATAGATAATTAGAGGCAGCATTTTTACTGCATATCAAAACATGACAACAACTAACAGATTCATGAACTCATTTGCCAGCAGTTTACAGAAAAATGTCAGCTGTCTAACATTTTGAGATATCTTACTTCTCTTTAAAGGGATTCTATTTATTTCTTAATCCTGATCTTATACTACATATCGTGGCACATAGAAATTCTGTCAAACTTTTATTTTATTTCTCAAAGCAGATTGTGTAAAAAGATGAAGAGTAAGGAAAAATGACAAATTTATATGGGTAACAGAGCAAGCCATGGCATACAATAGCTTGGACCAAAATAAATAAAAAATAAAATAAAATAAAATAAAATAAAATAAAATAAAATAAAACCTGAATATAACATATTACTGGGGTTTCGAGTCATTAAATATTCGCTATTTCTATGCCTTCCATACTGTTGTATTCACAAGCATATAACATTTCAGTCTGCCATCTACAATCCTAGCTTAGTGCAGATTATTTCATTTTCCTGATCCATTATACAAGTGCTACTAACAATTTACTTTACAAATGCTTGTAATGAAAAATTGTAAAATCTATTTTTATTTATTTAACAGAAGACCTTGTATCTCCAGTTGTATGCTTCAGACTGACAGAAATCAGGAACAACAAAATATGGCTGCGTGACACCTTGCCTATTTCCTTGCCAATTAAAATATCTCTGTTCAGTATAAATCACTATTCTACTCTTAAAGCTGACAGCAGATAACGTTGTTCAATAATCAATCACTCCATGACTGATCGATCAATCACCTGTTTGTTGTCAATGTCATGTTATTAAAAGCCAAGTCATAAATGTTACACTTAAGTAATATATAAAATCAGAGACTATAGTAGTCTGGAGACTTCTATAATCCGCTGAGGAATGTTTTCTGATTTATTTTTATTTTTTGTAGTCCAACATTTCATTACCTAGGAGTTTAAAAAGGGAACATCTGGTAGCCTCTAAGAAATATAAAACTGTATACTCGTGTGTTCACTGATACTGGTTTGTTCATATTTTGCAAATCTGAAATATGTTTTTAAATTATATCATTGAGGTTTCTAAATAAAACAAATTGAACCCAACTACTTTCCCCTCTTCTACTGATATGTAGGAAAGGCTGGAAAGTATTCCAGAGGGACTTATAGTAAAATGAAATGAGAATATGAAGTAAAATGAAGTTCAGAGACAGCACATGCAAGGACACATCTGTTGTCTTTATGTCAAATGAAAATTGTATCACCAAAATGATACAACTGGTACACTAACTAGTCAAACACAGTGCTACTCAAAAACAGGTGCTTGCAATGTACAAGTCAAGGTAACCACACCACAAATTTCTACACTTGCTCCAGCACAGCCCTGAAGGTGGTTTGGAATAATAAAATAACAGAAACAACTGCTATCAGATTCCAAACTAATTTTAAAAATCCCAGGAAATAAACCTGGGAATTAACAACGATTGCTCACCACCAGGGTGTAGCTAGGATGAGCAAAACCTAAAGATTGATCCTGAAGCTACTATAAAGCTTAAAATAATCAAGCTGATCATATTAAACACAAGGAAGCCCATCACCTGAAAAACCTGCTCAGCTCTCTGCGCTCAAACGCAGGAACGACCACACAAACCCAGCCCGAAAGCAGCTGATAAAAAATGTTTCAGTGGTTGTAAAGACTCTGACACGCAGAGGCTTTGAACAGACTGGGTTTGCTTAAAAAGGAGCTGAAAAACACCGCCTGCACCAATGACAGGAAATGATCAACAGAACAGAGCCGGACCCGGCTCCGCAGCCAAAATAAACAGTTGCCCCTGGCAACAGACTGCCAGGAGCAGCAAAATGGCCGCGGCCCTGCTGCCCGCTGGGCCTGCGCCACCCCCCGGGGCAGCCGCGGCTTGGAGCCCCCTTGGTGCGGGATGTGGTGCCCCCCTCGGCCTGCTCTCACTCCCCGCGGTTCCGGCCTCTCTCACAGCACAAAAATCAGTTCTACCCATGCTACAAAGCAGCCTGCAGTTTATTCTGGGAGAAAAAATAATGTTACGTGCTCTAATTAATACTTAAAAATGCAAAAATAAAGGGCCGTCTCATGAAATTCAGGAAAAGAAAAGCCTAGCCCTGGAACAAACCTATCAATAAATTTCACAAATATAATACAGATACTATCAGAATACATATAATGTACTATAATACATATACTAGCAGAATACATTATCAAGCTTTAAAAAGGATTTTTACATGGACGACAAAAAGTTTCACTCCTGTTCATTAGACAGAAGAAAACAGATACAAACTCTTATAGTGAAGAGCTTGTGGTTGAGCTAATCGGTACAATGAAAAAAAGTCATCTGTCCCTGATAAATAGGGAATTGTGCAACAACTGGCATAATTTTGTAGACCCCATTCTGAAATACCTGAGAGTAGACAAGGTGAGGGGTTTGTCATGAGCAGGGTTCTTTTTGCTTGCTTTTTTACCCCCACCCCCACCCCCGCGCC
>VXAA01006392.1:78413-140614 GCA_013399115.1 Anseranas semipalmata
CTGAGGGGAGGCCTCATGGCGGCCTGCAGTTTCCTCACAAAGGGAGCAGAGGGGCAGGTGCTGAGCTCTGCTCTCTGGTGACAGCGACAGGACCCGAGGGAACAGCATGGAGCTATGACAGGGGAGGGTCAGGCTGGGTGTTAGGAAAAGGTTCTTCACCGAGAGGGTGGTCAGGCACTGGAACAGGCTCCCCAGGGTAGTGGTCACAGCACCGAGCCTGCTGGAGTTCAAGAAGCATTTGGACAATGCTCTGAGACATATGGTCTGATATTTGGGTGGTCCTGTGTGGAGCCAGGAGTTGGACTCGATGATCCTTGTGGGTCCTTTCCAACTCAGGATATTCTATGATTCTATGACTTATATATAAAGTAATTGTTACAGATTTTGGGGGGCCCTTCCAACATATCAGTATGTTGGTGAACCACTGTTAAGAATAAACAGTCAAATACCACTTAGCCTTTCAGTTCAGCACCATTGCTTTAGAGTTCACAAGCATTCTTGCTAATCCAGGATTCATATGCCCACTGCTACATATCCCATAGTGTGTGCTAGAATTTATATTTATGGTACAGCCAACAATTAACTAATCTAAACTTCTCTTTTTACTTTAACCGTTAGATCACACTTTCCCTTTGCCAGCAGTCTATTACACAGCATCTATTTCTAAAGCAGAATTATAATAAACAACAACAAAAATAAACAATTACAAAAGATTTGCATATTCATTTTGGATAAACACAATGGAATGCTAAAATGAATGTTTCTGAAATCTACAGACCTCTTGGCTCTGCAAAATGTAGGTGGTAATCTCACAAGCACAGTCTTCTTAATGATTTCTGTATTATACATTTCTAATAGGGTCAGAACAGGATGTATGGAGACAATGAAAACTCTTCTCCCTATAGAAGACAATGCAAATTGGGCAGGAGATATGCTGCGCGCTAGTATTCAAACAGATGGAGACTTTCTGGAGTTTAGTAATTCCCATTTTAAAAGCTGTTGCCATCATTTAAAACCACAGCTAGGGTTGTGCTAGGCAAAATGGAAAGCAAACAGAGCTGGGAGACCAAACAGTCAAGTCAGTGACTGGAAAGGGAAATGCAAAACATTGCCCATGGATGGTCAGTTTTAGAATGATGAGCTCTGAATATCCAGTTCAAGTCCACCTACAGCAAGTGTTATGAGTTAGCATGGGCTCAGACAGCACTTGGATGAAAACCATGGCTTGCCTTCAGAAGCAACTGTAAAGCTGAATTTCACTCTTAGGTATACCAGTGCATATGAGGGAAAATTTTACTGCCAGTGAAGCTACTTTAGATTTATGCTGATTTAAATGAGAGAAGGTGATGGTCTGTAATCTGCTGTCTGGTTTAGAATAGCTCAAAGGTTCACATGGAAGTGTTACATATCTTTACTGTAACAACTCTAATAATCATCCTCCTGCATAGAAAAAAATCAGCTGATGACATTAATCAAGTTGCCCAACAGCATGGAGTGAGTGACTTGACTAACCAACCTGGCAACTGGTATAAATATACCAAACAGAAGAAAAATTGTTCCCATCAAGCAAAAGGCAATTTGCAATTCTAAGCCTGTGACCAGGCTTAGCAAGAAATATGCCTTTAGTCCCCATCCTTCCTCCGAAACTGCTGAGCTGAAGTGGCTTTACAGTGTTGACGGTATGCTGGTGCAGTGAAAGGCACTCTGTTTTGGAGCCTAACCGAACATTTCTTTCCTACTCAGAGTCAACAGCTTCAGCCAGGTGGAGCTGGGCTGACCACAGTTCTACTAAAAGACCGTGGATGTTGCTGCTTCTGGTTGTTATTGACAATTCGAACCCCAAGACTGATTCTAATCTAGGATTCAAATCTTGATGTAAAAATACATGTTCGATTTGCACATAAATAAAATCTTCTACTCAAACTATACCCACACAGCAGTAGAACATACATACGTTCTTCTTCAGCTTACATGGTAATTACATCTTCACTAATTGTCAAGGCTTTTTATTTATTTTTTTAATAATTCTCTTTTATTTTTTTCCCTATAATTGAGCTATAGGGTTGAATATTACAGAGTCTCTTTGGCTTGTCAAGATAATTTTGTGTTTACCATGTTAAAACCATGTCTTTCACAACACTGGTTTAACCTTTTATTTCTTCTCACTATGCTGTGTCATCTTCTGTTAGAGATAATGAAAGAACAAACACAAATAAAGTCATCTGAACCAGTAATTTATAGCAATGCCTCTTTCAGGCAGAACATCTCAGAACATCTGTCAGAATTTCAAATAATCAGATATTATTAATAGCAAAGTAAGTATTGTTATGAGTAATGATAAACACTAACTGTAATTTTACTGCTGAAGGACAAATCCTTTGCTCTGGTAAACGAACCCAATCTCACACCAGTGATACAATTTGATGTGTTTATATGCTAAGTTTGACAATTCCTGCATAAAATAAAGCTGAAGAATAATATATTTTTATTAAATGTGACAGACACAATGGTGGTAAGTAGCTCAGTGCAGAAAAACAAGACATTATCATAAAGTTTAGATGGGCAAGTACATTAACATTCAAGTAAATTTGGCTCACAGAGGCAATAGCTTTCCCTGGGGAACCGAAATGGCTTCTTATGACTATCAGAAGTATAAACTACCGTAATGAGTACAGCCTATGCCTGGACTAGCAAATGGTCAAAAAAAGGTTGACATTTCTTTATGCTACTTCAAAATGCAAACAGCACTGTAAAGCATGTATTTCTATGTATCTTTGCACTTCCCAGATTTCTTCCACAACAATCCCACAAACAATTTGCATACACTGTTTGCAATGAGATCTGTGGCATTAAAGCAAACAGTTATGTACATGGGACAAGATGTCTGGGTCTCTCAGACCTGCTTCTGCTCCACAGTTAGCACTCTAATTAGACAGAACCATGATAGAAAAGCATTGGGCAGTAGAATACATAATTTGTCAAGGTAACGCAGAAACTCTGACAGAGTCAGAATCCGTAGCGAGGCTCCTTGGCACCTCTTTCTGTACCTCTATTCCAAAGAGCAGAGTGGCCTGCCTATTCAAGAGCAATAGCTCAGGCCTTCATCAAAACTCATTTTCAAAAGCATGAGTAAGAAAACTAATAATTGGTGATCACTTACAGAGGTTTTAAGCTTATGTACATTATTTACATGGAGATCTGAGGAGAAAGGCAAATGCTGTATCCCCTGTTCCAAGATGATCCAGGAAGCTACATACAGGTAAGGTTCAGAAAATACTCCTGTACGTTTGAAGGCAGAGAAGGCAAGTAGGGATAGTCAGCACACATTTGCCAACAGCAAATCACACCTGACCAACTTGATTGCTTTCTAAAGCAATAAATGACCAGACCTGTGGATAAGGTGAGAGCAGTGGATCACATTTACCTTAACTTTAGCACATTTTTCAACATCATATTCCACAATATTTTTGTACTAAAGTAAGGACATTATAGTCTGGATAGCTAGGCAACCAGATGGATAAAAAACAGGTAAGACAATTCAGTTTAGAGGGTTGTGATTAAGGGGCTGAACATTACATCATGGCTGATAAACAGGGTACCACCAGAGTCGATCCTGTGACCTGACCGGTTTAATACGCTTATCAATGACTTGGTGAAGGTAATGGAGTGTGTACTTTCAAAGCTGCAGAAGACACCAAATTGCAAAGATATATTTGCACATATACTGTGATGCAGGGCTGTCAATCAGAGGAACCTGAAAGTTGGAGAAAGGGGCCAATGGGAACTTCATGAAATTCAGAAAGGACAAATGTGAAGTCCTGCACCTGGGAATGGAGAAGTCCTGGCTGGGAAGCAGCCCTACTGACAAGGACCTTGGGGGTCATGATGAGCAGCATACCTTGGCTGTAAAGAAGGCCAACAGCTTCTTGGGATGCCTTATAAGAACCATAGCCAGTAGATCACAGCAAGTGATTACCCGCTTTTACCCAGTACTCGTTAGACTGCATCTAGCACACTGCATCCAGTTCAGTGTCCCCAGTACAAGACCATGCCAAACTGAAGCAACTTCAGTGAAGGGCAGCCAAGATGGTTAGAGGCTGGAACAACTGCCTTGTGAGTAGAGGCTGTAGGAAAGGGGCTTATTCAGTTTGGATAAAAGACTTCATGGGAACCTAACAGAAGCGTGACAGAACTTACAAGGAGGTCATCAAGAAGACAGAGCCAGGCTCTTTAGAGTGGTGCCCAGTGGGAGGACAAGATACCACAGACATAAACTTAAACTGAATGTAAAGAAAAACTTCCTTCACCATGAAGGACATTAGAACAAGTTGCCCAGAAAGGGTATGCAGTCTCCATCCTTGGAGGTTTTCAAGACTAGATGGGATAAAGCCTTGAGCAATCTGGTCTCGCCCACACACCCTGCTTTGAGCAGGATGTTGAACTAGATAACCTACTGAGGTCCCTTCTAACCTGAAATATTCCGTATCAGCAATCTAAATGTCTGCATTTAAGCTAGTTGTCTAAGCTCCCATTATAGTCACTGGAGATCTAGTCAATACAGTCAATGGGGTTTAGTCAATAATTCATATGACTAAATGCAGATGTCTATTTTAGGATGAGATGAATCACATCACTTCATTAACTATATTGATTAGCTCACTGTTGAATAAAGTCAGCCTTCATGGACTTAATCAGCTGTAGCTGTCCACATCATATGCCCACAGTCATATGAGCTCCCCACATTAGGTTTAAAATATCAGTTTCAAACACACAATTCTTCCCACTCAAAAAAAAAAAAATATTTTTTTTGAAGTCTCAGAACCCTGAAAGTACACACTTCATTTCATCAGAAAAAGTCCAACCAGTTCTAGGAACACCTTTTAGTATGTGTTTACTTAGAGGAATAAGGGAGCCATTAGCAATGTCTGTTATAATGTATGCATTAAGGATCACATGACAGAGCAGTCTCTCAGTCCTTTTGCTCCCATCTCTGATGTCCCCAACTACCACTGACACCAACTGGAAGTGTCAGGGCCCTGAGTACCTCAGCAGGCTCCAATTGCCCTGCCTAGTCTTTAACCAACTTTCCTCTGTAAACCTCCTCTGCAATCCCTTCTCTCCCTGCCCACAGGTTTAGATGCTTGGCTTAAAGGTGTCATGGTTTTGGCCGGCATAGAGTTAATTTTCTTCATAGAGGCTCATATGATGCTGTGTTTTGGATTTTAGATGAAAACGGTGGTGATCACATACCAATGTTTTAGTTGTTGCAGGCAGTGCTTACACAGAGCCAAGGACTTCTCTGCTTCTCGTGCTGCCCTCCCAGTGAGGTGCTGGCGGTGCACAAGGAGCTGGGAGGGGACACAGC
Organism: Anseranas semipalmata; assembly: GCA_013399115.1. Taxonomy (NCBI): domain Eukaryota; kingdom Metazoa; phylum Chordata; class Aves; order Anseriformes; family Anseranatidae; genus Anseranas; species Anseranas semipalmata. The sequence continues at coordinate 83,779 of VXAA01006392.1, forward strand.
CAGGACAGGTGACCCAGACTGACCAAAGGGATATTCCACACCACATGGCATCATGGTCAACAATAAAAGCTGGGGTAAAGAAGGAGGAAGGGGGACGTTCGGAGTGAGGGCGTTTGTCTTACCAAGAAACTGTTAGGCGTGACGAGCCCTGCTTTCCTGGAAGTGGCTGAACACCGGCCTGCTGATAGGAAGTAGTGAATGAATTCCTTGTTTTGCTTTGCTTGCGTGTGCAGCTTTTGCTTTACCTAGGAAACTGTCTTTATCTCAGCCCATGAGTTCTCACACTTTTACCTTTCCGATTCTCTTCCCCATCCCACCTGGGGAGAGTGAGTGAGCAGCTGTGTGGTGCTGAGCTGCCTGCTGGGTTAAACCACAAGAAAAGCTCTGCTCTAATATAGCATAGCTGTGTAACCCTGGATAAGATTTCTATAAAAAGAGCTAAGCTGTGGGAAAGTGCTATGAGAAGCTCCATCTGGGGCCTCTACTCATGCAGCCTCCACTGGCTTGGGTGCTGCACTATAAAGTTCAAGCCACTGGCCTCAGTACCTTTCCTCTGTCCTGCTGTGGGTATGCTGGGCTTTACCTTGTTGATCCTGACCTTTCCTTGCTGACTTGACTTTTTGGCTCAACCTTGTATCTGCTTTATCACTACAGACTTCACTGGCAATCACCAGCTGGCCTGTTGGCTGAACTTTGTTACCAAACCTGCTTCACCTCTCCCGTTCAGGTACTGTGGGACTGCACCCCTCATGAGTGAGGTCACTGTCTTGCTGTCACCTTCATCTCCCTTGTGAAGGAATCATGTCGACTGCTGACAACAACTAACAAAAAAGGGTTCAATTAGTTCATCACCACTAATACAAATGGAAGCATAAATGTGTATTAGCACAGACTCAGACTCCTGGACATGCTGTTGACCTTTTCAGTCTCAGCAGTCCATGGAGCCCTAGGTCAAGCACTGCTTCAAGTTTTGTGTTTTCAGAATGCACTTCAACAGAACTATTACTTCAAGATGGCATTCCTCCAAACTCCTCCTCAGAATTCTAGTTTTTTCTCCTCCTTGCAATAATATGCATAGGCTAAAAACATTTTGTAATGCATTTGTTTATACGAAACATGCTGTGATGTCTTTCCAGTATAACTCCCACCACCATCCCAGTAAGATAAAAACCTAATTTCAGTTAGAAAAGCTTGAGGCAAGATCCAAACAGTACTGAGCAATCGTTGAAAAGTTCCTATGATATACTTTCTTGTTCTGCTTTTGCAATTATGGGTACGACTGCAGTTTCTCATCATAAACAAATTATATATTTTTTCAACAGTTCTCAATCTAAGCACTAAATCATTGCACATAGAAACAGAGCAGCACCACGAAAAACCAGAATGCATCACTTCAAGTGATTGTGCCACATTAGTCACCTTCCTAAAAGATTTTATTCATTGTAATGGTCTTTACTCAGGAAGAATGAAATTTGTCGCCTACATTCCCAATGAGCTTTCTTTCTTTTTGAACAGCTCCATCAAGCAGACTGAGCTCCTTTTAGGATAAGTCACTCCATCAAAGGGGTAAAATATAGCAGCACTCTACCCATAAGAAGAAGGCTAAAGTACATCAGATTACTCACAGGAAAGTCTATTATTTGCAAGACTAAGGCTTGAACTAGTAGTTTTCAAAATGTAATCCAGAAAATTGTAATTCTGGGGAAGTGCTGTGTTCAGGGTTCTGGTGCCATACCTGTGAACATATCTGGACAAAACTACTAACAAGAGCCAAGTTTCTCACTTACCTAATTAGTTTAGAGGATAAAGCTCTGAAATCCTAAATGCCACTATGAAAGTATATCCATGGAGATAGAATGCAAGCACTTACACCAATATTTAGTTCTCTTTCTATTAGTTCCCAAGGCTGACTAGTTTCAGTCATGACCTCACAGACAATAACATCTACTAAAACCAAGAAACCTATTTCTATTGATTTGAACAGGCAGTACATGAGGCTGATTGACCGGTGCTAGTCTCCATGAAGTTAGCCATTCTTAGCAACTCTTGGGAAGTTAAACAAGGAAAATGACATCCATATTACCTATACAGTTAGTTCTTTCCTCTAAATCCTAATCCTTTCCTCTAAAAGACATCACTGAGACTTTCAAAATTTACTTCAGCTGCCTCTCAAATGGAAATGAGGAATATATTTAAGAGTCTGAGAAGCTTCAGCTGCATGACAAGCATCAGACTTTATTTCCAGTAGTGATTTCTACAAATGTCTTGCTCTTTTGCCACAGTTCAATTGACAACAGAGTTTATCTTACAGTGTTCTACAATCATCCTTTTTTTTTTTTTTTTTTTTCCCGGTTTACAGCTTTAATCTCTCCAAAAGGGAGTTAGATCAGTAGGAGTCAGCAATAGAAATTCCTGGTCAATCAGAACTAGATGAAGGAGATACATCATACTTGAGGTCATAGGAATCTAATCCACTATTACTCTTAATTAGGCAGCACCATCCTATTTCCACTAATAATCTGTCTGTGGAGGTTCTATCACTTAGAGCCATACTCTGCAACTAACCACATAACTCATATCACACTCTTAGGCCAAAATTCTCCATAACCCCTTCCCTTATCTCCTAACTTTCCAAGTTACTTCAGCAGGTTTGACAGGACTGTGGTGGCAGCCTGTGGCAGGAGTAGGTGCTGTGGACCTCCTGCATTGGCAAAGTGCATTACCTCGTCAACGGCCATTAATGGAGAACAAATGACTTGCTCTGTGCCTTTCCTTTCTCTTCTTACATGTCTTATCAATAACTTAAACACATCTTTCTAGTTTAGAAGTTCTTGGTGCCATAACATTTCCACCCGCGATGAAGACTTCAGGCAACTGCAAAAGTTAAGCAAAGGCAGGGTTTTCCTGGTGAGCACCCTCCAAGTTTTAAAAATTGGACAAGGTGAAGAAAGACTGTCTTCAAGAATCAAGTGCTATAGATTGTATTATATTTATACAATTTTTATAATGTTTATTTCTATTATATTTATTATATATATCTATAAACTCCATGGACACCAGGGAAAAGGCCTGATTAACTGAATTGACTCATTTGTAACTGATCATTGAAATCAACTTCTGCAACTGTCTGACAATCTGCATGTCCTTCTACCTTTATCTTTCTTTGTAGGTTAGGCATAATTCAAACATACACTGCTTTCACATTCCTCACTTGAAACTGTGGATATCTGGGGCCTGAATCAACATGTTACAAGGTCAATGGGCCTCCTGCATCCCTTCCTTCTAACCACTGCAATCTCTTCTTTGATTTTACTCTGTCTATATATGGATAAGGATATCAACATTAAGCATCCAAGCACTTAATAAATCAGACCACGGCCTTTTTGACTAAACAAGGAAACAATTTCACCAAAATTACAGAGAACTAGCAATAAGGTAAGGTAACAATTTAGAGTCTTCATTGGAATCTAAACAGCTTACAAAATGTAAGCCATTGGTTTTAAACTAAAAGAGGATAGATTTAGATTAGATGTTGGGGAGAAATTCTTCACTGTGAGGGTGGTGAGGCACTGGAACAGGTTGCCCAGAGAAGCTGTGGATGCCCCATCCCTGGAGGTGTTCAAGGCCAGGCTGGATGGGGCCCTGGGCAACCTGGTCTAGTGGGAGGTGTCCCTGCCCATGGCAGGGGGGATGGAACTAGATGGTCTTTAAGCTCCCTTCCAACCCAAGCCATTCTATGATTCTATGATTCCATGTACACATGAATCTTTGAAACAGCAATTCAGCCTCATTTGCAACGAATCCTTACACTCTCCTACATTTAACTCATCTAATAAAAGTCTGCAATGTATTCTAACCACCATCTCAGCCTTTAGAATAGAATATACAAAAATACACACCATCTGCATATAGTGATATACAGTATGAATCTATACATCTTAATCTCTATATTGGTCTATTAATTTTCATAATGCTAAGAATAGACAGCATAGAGACTGAAGCCCCAAACTACATCATGACGACGTAATTAAGAGTCCTTCTTTTTACTGCATTCACAAAAATAATTCCATCTACTCTATTATACCATGCTGAAGCACTGGCTTCAGGTTTGGTACATGCAGTAGACAAAAAAGAATATAATTGCAAGGAAACACACTTACGTTAACAACTGATCTTATTACGTTTTATTATACTAACTTGCAAATAATCATCTTTCTGTCAGCACCTTCTTTTTTCCATTTGTCTAGTTTCATTTTTCTTAATGTTTTAAAAAAATAGATCTTACTTTTCGGTAATTAAATAAAATGAGATGTTCACCCGTTTAACTTTATTATCAAGTGGAAAATAGGCAATAAGAATAACTGCTTTAGAATGGCTGAAAATAAAAGGTGGAGAGAAGAGAATGATACTATAGCAGTAGTAGTGTTTTGAACACAAAATTCAAGATGTATCTTCTCAGACAGATTCAGTGCAACAGATTTGAACTCAAGTGCACAGAAACAAATGATGCCAAGGAAACAGAAAACAGGATCTGTCAACGGAAATAAATATTTTTATCTGAACAGAAACTGTACATGAAAGGTATGTTCAAAATGGAAAAGGACTTAGAAGGCATAGCAGTGAAAAAAATAGTTTCCAGCAACTAGTACCTGACCTGACTTCATCACGAAACACATATTTTATATTTATACATTCATAGTGTGACCTTCTTATAACAGTGTCAGTTTACTACCAGTCCCTTTCCATTTTATTGAAGGAGTTGTGTAAATAAGATTCTAACACATGAAGAGAGGAATCCGTGCAGAGGAAACTGATTGCCATTGCAAGGACACCTTGATCTCTTCCGTTTTTCCATTATAGGCATACAGAGTTTAGTACTCTAAGGAATTAAATGCTTTTCAATGCATTTTTCAATGATTTCTTACAGACAATAAAGCCACTTTTTACAGAAAATATGTAAGCAATATGAAACTAATTAAAAGGGATGTTAATACCCCGCAACACACAGAATTAATCCAAGTCATGAGGACAGAACTAATCAATTGCAATAAAGCAAATTGAGAGAAAAAGCTATCCAAATACTGCAACCACTACCATAGCTTCAGGAGTTCAGAAAGAAAATGAGCACCGATTTTGCTAGATATGCTCTAAAAATTATATCCTGCATGCTGAGTAAGACCCAAACATTTTACCCTGGCTCCTGTTATAACTGTAATAGAGCAATAATTATTTGCTACGGATTATGAATAGCGTGCTGAAAAAGTGGCATTTATTATATTTGCTCTAGCGGAATTTCACTCTAGCGATGATATTATCAGTTCTGATGTGATATCCCTGGATTTAAAAAGTACATGACTACTTGTTTTTGAAAAGCAAGTTTACATCAAAAACAGAGACTATGTGTTTGTGGAAAATGATTAATTATATATGAAGGAGTCATCCAAACAAAACATTATTTAAGAGCCAGAAACTCTTCATAAATCCTATTAGAACACAGAGATTAAATGTTTTCACTGACGTGGAGGTTCCAAAAAAAATAATAATTCTGAGTGAATTTTCACTCCAGCATATTCACAGGCCTTTTAAGGCCTCAAGCTTTACAAAATGCATGTATTATTTCAAGATGCAACAATACAAGTTCTGCAACTGGGAAGTCAGTTACTAACTAATGAAGTTACCTATTTAACCCTGCATTCCTTTCTCCCCCACTGCCTTGTGATGAAAAAAAAAAAAACAAAACACCACACTTAAAAAATGTAAATTTTTTATGTAAAAGATGAAAAGAGGAAGTAGCCCCACATTTAATACAAGAAAACAGCACAGGTTCAAATATAAACAACTCCTTCAGCACATACAGGGAGGAGGTTGATTCAGGAGGAGGAAAAGGTAGAAAGTGGCATTTAGCTGAACTGATTTGATTCTAAATATTCCAGACAAACATGTCAGGTTCAAAATTCAACTCCTTAAATATCATGTGAAATTCTGACTTGGCTTCTGTTTTAACCCTCCTTCCCTCCAAAGCAATACCTGTAGTTTTTATTGTCAAACCTGTAAATACAATTTGGAGAAGTCAATATATACCTGCTGTGGAGAAGATCTGCTAGGACATATATTTTGTAAAGGTATCACAGTAATCAGAAATTCACATTTTATATCTTTGTCTACAACCTTTGTCTCTGTGAGGGCCACTCAGAGACACCGACTTATGGCCAGTTTAAAGTTACTCATCCTTGGAGTGGACTGGGCACAGTTTCCTCTGGACCCCATCACCTTCAAACACAGTTATTAACTTCTGTTTTTGCAGCAATGATGAAATCGCTTCACTGCATCCTGCCAGATGGTGCTTTACGACACAATGCATGTGTTCTGTGCCCTTGGGTATGGTATGAGGATTAGGGGAGGCATGGGGCAAAAGGCATACTCAAATACTTGCACCATCCTGGCTTGTACTAGTTAAGAGTATAGCTAGCAGGTTAAGGGCAGTGATTATTCCACTTGGTATGGGTCGGACACATCTGGAGTGCTGTATCCAGTTCTGGGCTCCCTAGTACAAAAGAGACAGACACAGACATACTGGAGCAAGTCCAGCAAAGGGTCACGAAGATGTTTAAGGGACTGGGCATCTCTTATACAAGGAGAAGCTGAGAGAGCTGGAACTGGTAGGGAAAAAGAAAGCCTGGAGAAAGGAAGGCTCGGGGAACTTCTCAATGCATAAACACCTAATGAGAGAATACAGAAAAAGATTAAGCCAGACTCTTCTCAGTGGCATCCAACAAATGGACAAGGGGCCATGGGCACAAATTAAAATACCAGAAATTACACTTAAATTTAAGAAAATACTTTGACAGTGGAGGTGGTCATGCTCTGACGGAGGTTGCCCAGCAAGGTTGTGGAGTCTCTATCTTTGAAAGCATTCAAAACCTGACTGGACATGGCCCTGAGCAACCTGCTCCAACTGACCCTGCTCTGGGAGTTGGACAAAACCATCTCCAGGTCCCTTCCAAACTCAACAGTTCTGGGATTCGTAGGTGGAGGAAGCTTCACTCTGCCCAGTACAGATACTCAAGACATCTACAGCATCAATTCACCTGCATTTCATCCCGGAAAAACAACCAGGAACAAACTCATGTATGCCCAAGGAAATAATCAGAGAAAGCACATGCCTCAAACCAACACCTGGAACACACAAATTTACCACAGATATGTTTTAAAGTTGAACCATTTTTGGTTCCAACTACCAATAGGATATAAAAGAGGGGGAGGATAGAGCATGAATCTCACCGAAGCCTCCAATTATGACTGTAACTAATTATAACACATTGTGTACTCAAACAAAAGTCCCTTTAGCTTCACTGTGCCCTATGCCTTCTGAAAAGCATTGACCAGATTTGTCATTTGAAAGATGACAGAGCATGAACACAATCCTTGCAGGTTTGGAGAAAAAAAAATGCACAACTTAAATATTTAAAAGGATGCCAAATCAAATGAGAGATTGTTTTGATCAGGAGATCTCTTTTCTGATAGGTGATATAGAAGAAAAATGGCAGCACTCTTTCTTTTTAGAGGTCTGGGATAACACTGTAATTGAGTCCCAGCTATACTGGGCACACGACTTTAAAAATTCACTACGCAGCACAATACAAGCGTTCTTGGCTCAGGTATGATTCAGGACAAAACAGAAGTGTGCTGTAGGTCAACACAAAGGTGTATGTACAGAAGCTTGCAAAACTGGTGCCTCTGTTTTATTTCTGTAATGAGTACAAAGCCTACACTTCTACAGTCTTACACGTCATACTGTGATACCAGTCCTCTTACATGGATTCAAAACTGAATCCTTAAAAAACAAAAACAAACAAACAAACAAAAAATAAGCCTAAGTTTTGTTTTCACCAGAATTCTCACCCTTCTGCAGTTAAAATAAAGTCTTTCAAAAATACAGCTATGTCTAGAGATGGTGCTGGAACCTTAATCCAATATCCAGTTCTGACTGTAAACTAAAAAAGTAAAAAAAAAAGTGGAAAACAACTTTGTTCCAAGATGCCAAAAACATTAGCCAGAAGGTAGAGCATGTTGAAATTTTACTGTTTGAGCCAATTTTCAGTGTAAAAAAAGACTTCTGAGAAAACAGTATTTAGTGAATATTTCAATAAAAGAATTGAAGAAATATGAAGTGTTTTAAATATTCCTTTTTTTCTTACCATAATTCGATACCAGAAAAGTTCTAATATTTAGAGTTTCAGCTCAAGTGCCAACTCTGAAACGCCAATAGGCAGCCCAGATACTGCACAGATTGAAATTTACATCAGATTTTTATACCCTTGCCAGATTTTATCTCTGTGGTCACATTTCTCACAGGATACCAGCTCTTATGGAAATCCAAGGTGTACCCGTGTGTCTGCATGACTGCAGTTGCATCACGACAGCCACATGTTGTGTAATTTAATGCTTATCAGGTACTTATAGAAGGAGCAAGGAGAGAGCATCTGAATGTGCTCAGGTCGGTTTTTACATAATAAGTCAGATTTCAATGTTTCAGTGAAAATGCTGGTTGAATTTTCATGGAAAAAAGATTATTTATAGAGAAATTTAAGGGATTTGTTTGTGCATTTTGAACAGGAACACGTGTATATGATAGATTTACCAGACAGTAAAACACTTAGCATCATGCTCTAAATGTATGAAGAGTTACTAACTAGTATCTTGACATCAGTAGTTAGAAAGTTTGTCAGCATACAGAAAGAAATATGTATCTTTTTCTTCTTCATATAGAAGAAAAAGAAATTTCAGGATTACAAAAGTGAGACTTCAAAAAAAAAATCAGAGGTTTGTATTGACAACTGCCATGACATTAATACGAGGATCAGAGTTGTGTCATCATCTTTAGTGTACTTCTGAATTTGCGCATGTGTGCAGTTATAAGCGAATGGAGTGATAAGTCAAATAAATTACAACAACAATATATTGCTTTTAGTGTATTGGGTTTACGTGGTAAGGCTTTGGTAGTGGGGCAGGTTGCAAGGGTGGCCTCTGTGAGAAGAACCCAGCAGCTGTCCCATGTCAGATCAGAGCCAGTTCCAGGCGGCTCCACCCGCTGCTGGCCAAAACTGAGCCAGTGAGTGATGCTGGTTGCGTCTCTGTGGTAACATACTTAAGAAAGGCTAAAAAACTGCTGTGCCACAGCAGCTGGGAGAGAGGAGTGAGAAACAGCCCTACAGACACCAAGGGCAGTGCAGAAGGAGGGCAGGAGGGGCTCCAGGCACTAGAGCAGAAGTTTCCCTGCAGACCGTGGAGAGGCCCATGGTGGAGCAGGCCGTCCCCCTGCAGCCCATGGGTACCATGTCAGAACAGACACCTGTGCTGCAGCCCATGGAGGGCCCCACTTCAGAACAGGTGATCTGGTGGGAGCTGATGCTCGTGGGGGACCTGTGCTGGAGAAGTTTGGTCCTGAGGGATGGACCCCGTGGTACGGACCCATATGGGAGCAGTTCTTGAGGAGCTGCAGCCTGTGGGAAGCCCACACAGGATCAGTTCAGGAAGGACGGCATCCCGTGGGAGGGACCCCACGTGGAGCAGGGGCAGAGAGTGACTGTGAAGGAGTGGCGAAAACAAAGTGTTTGGGACTGACCGCAGCCCCCATTGGCCTGTGCCGCTTGTGAGGAGGAGGTTGAAGAAAGGGAGTGGAGGAGAAGGCATTTTTCATTTGCTTTTAGTTCTCGCAGCTCTCTGTTGTCATCAGTTGGCAATAAATTAAATCAATCTTCCCCAAGGTGAGTCTGTTTTGCCTGTGACAGTAACTGGTGAGTGACCTCCCTGTCCTTATTTCAACGCATGAGTTTCTTCCGTGGTGTTTTCTCCCCTGTCCTGCTGAGGATGAGCAGTGAGAGCAGCATGGTGGGCACCTGGTGGCCAGCCAAGGTCAACCCTCCACATCTCGATAGGTCAGGAAAAGGTCAGAAATCTTCAATATATATAAAGGATTATAAAATATCTGCAGTTGTGGGTCCAATTATTCAGGTAACCGCTAGGACAAAATCTCCTGAAAAAGCAGCTAAATTCATTAAAATTCTACACTTAAGGGCAAGGTTCCTTATGCTCAATTTCTAATCCCTGTACGTGACAACTGGACCGTTTCCAATGTGAAGGCTGCCTGCTAAGGAAAAAATAAAAAAACACACAAAGATTACTAACCTAGAAGTACTAAAAACAGAAGACCACCATATGGTCTTTCAAGTCTTGTCCTCAGAAGCCTACATTACCTCACTGTGAGTAATTTCATTAACCTCCAAAACATAGATGGAAAACTAGCATACCTCATCACTCTTTTCAGTGAGTATGCTGGTCTGATACAGCCTAATGGCTGTGAAGTTTTTTTTTCTAGTAACTACAAAAAATACGTATTTTTCCCCCCGACTCAACAGCATTTTGTACAAAATTCAGTCAGAACAGTTTAGAGGCAGCTAATCCCCCTCTTCAGCATCAGTTCATGACCTCCTGCTTCACATGCTGCAAGACAGCATCTCAAACAGCTTACCGGCATGAATCAAATCTCTTTTCCACAAGTATGTAATGGCTTAGGCTCCCTGGCAGCCTCCATTCTTGCCCTAAGTACTACTGGAAAAATCAATTAAATTCATAAATAATACTAAATCTAAAGCCAGGTTTGTTCTTATTCTGGTCTACTGAACCATATGCATTTCAGAAATACTCTAACAGAAACAAAAACAAAAAATTACTGGCCAACAATCATTTTAAATGACCCTTACATTCTTTACAAAACTCAGGGTGAAGTTCTACCGTGTAGAATACAAAACAAGAACCACAGAAGTGTCCCATCTTGCTCCCTTCTCTTTCTTTACATCTTAAGGTTTAATCAATCATTTCTACTGCTGGTCACACTTCATGCAAGCATTTAAAATTAATTGCAAACGTTCAATCCCATTAAGTTGAAAATCACCACACAACAGTGCAACACAAGTGATTTTTAGACCTGCTTTGTGTGCAACACTGACCTTTCTTTAAAAACGTACTATCACAGTGTGGTGAACATTAGCCTTTTGGTCAGCACAAGCATGACATGGAATTTTGAACATGTGCAGTAAATGGAAATAATTAACTGTGGTAACAACATGAACAGTTTCAGTTTGCAAGAATTAAGATCACCACCAAGTGCATGCAAATGTTTAAATTTACAATATACTGTCTTTTAAGAATTTTATTACTCAAATACTTATTTGTACTAGTACTTTGACTATTCATTAATAAATAGTGAAAAATACTGTTTTATGATATACCCTCAGGGATATTTTTAAAATGTTATCATTGCATTTGTTCTTAGAAAGAGCACCAGCTCTTCATTTTGCTGGAGGAGAAAAAAGGATTTATTTACAAGCCCCCCCCCTGTAGTGAATCTATAAGAAGACCAAAACCATGCAAGGGTTCTGATAAAGAAGCTAAATGCATTACATTTTTATGATCACAGAAGTTTTGACAGTGCTTGTACATATCATCAGTGTGATCAGGCAGTAATTACTGTCTTAATAAGGTATCTCAGCTTGGCACTGCAAAAAATTGAGGCACTGGACATCCATTAGATTCTGTCCATTTGTTTAGCAAAACCTGGAAGTGGGTCACAATATTTTCACGTCCTTGGTCTGATCTTGACATTAACTGAATCTCACACCAATATTTAAATTTTCTAAATAAATTATTTGTTTTCCAGTAAAACAAACAAAAATGATTATTCCATAACATAAAACAGGAAATAAAGTATCTTTATCACAAAAAGTATCATTAAAATATTATTATAAAGTTGACTAGAAAATGTTAAACTTCAATGCAATTTATACCAGCTTAGCTTTCAGAAGACTTCTTCCTCATTTAATAACAGGGCACCAACCACATTTCTAATGAAATAACGGAGACGAAAATCACCTGGCTCAATGCCAGGTCAGTAATTTTCCCAGATTATCTACTTTAGATTTCAGACTCCAGCTTGACCCTCACTAATACGCTAGTCTATGAACTGTCTGATTTCCTGATGACACAGGGAAAAAATAGAACACTCACAAGAATCAATGCTGAAAGCTCTATGCTAATCGTTCACCTAAGCATTTTTTTGTTTTGGAAGTGCAAAAACATCCAGAGATCCAATACATTTATATCAGCAAAGTCACTGCATATGAATTCCAACTGGATAAGGAAAATAGGCAGCTAGACAGGACGTGGTTGTGTGTCAGCACCAGTGCTGTAGTAGACACCCCTTTGGATTTAACACCATCAACGGCCATTACCAACATTAATAAAAGCCATCTGGCCTTGCATAGCTTTATGTCTATATTCCATTGTTTGTTTCAACAGTATTTAACCATCCCTGGAGTTCTCAGTTCTGAGAGGAAATTTGGAAACTTTTCGAGGCCTGAGTAAAGAAAACAAACAGCAGGCAATTAATCATGATAACAGTGCTTCCGAAGGTCACACGATTACTTTGAGCGATGATACCAATCTGTATCACTCCTCGAGTTTATTTCCAGGGAAAAAAAATCCCCAATTTTATGGTTGTAACTATTGGAACAAAAACTTAACAAGAACGCAGTCTTGTAGCTAATGCCTTGACGACATGACTCTGGAGATCTAAGAAACCTTGATTTCAAATTCTGTCCAAAGATCATCATGTTCAGAAGTAACCAACAGAACCTGAATGCCAAATAAATGAAACTACATTATTACAGCATAACTTGCTTTGGACTGAACAGCCCTACTGAAATGTGTTCTGTTTGGGAAAACTTGCGACAAAGCTAGGATGTTCTTATTTCCCTCCACAGTGTCAGGGAATTCAAACAAAACCATCACAGCACATCTATTAATTTTTAGCTCCCTTGGATGCAGTGGCTTATTCTTGGCTTCACTTACCCCGTTGCACCTTAGAGAGCAAAAACTGATGAGGTCTTAAAGGGGACCAGGAGACATGAAACTTGGCTGTAGCATCTCAGTAACAGCCCTGGGCTGCGGGTGGCAGTCCTGAAGTCACACACCTATTTGCAGATCTGTGTTTTGTGTATAATATTATTGGAGAAAGAACAAACTAAATAAACCACCACCATATTGTTCCTGACCATGAGCAGGCATAATTATTGTCATTATTAAACAAAGTAGTCATGACTGATGTTTTCTGCCAAATAGTACTGCTTCTGGGTGAACTATACTCAATGACAGGCCAAAATCAGCTCCCAGAATGGGTTCCATCTAATGCCCGAATTCCAAAGGGATTTAACCAGAAGACAGACACTGCTCAAAAGGAACAGCTCAAGCCATGTGCAAAAGACAGAAGTTCAGGTCTCTGGAGAACCATCAGGCTGAAGCGGGGTTTTTTGGAACACAGCTTTAGCTTTGGCATTGGAGAAGGGTGGAAGCCCCAAACATGCCTGCAAATATCCTGGACAACTCAAGTCCGTGTCTTTAAGCATTTAACTGCCTCTGCAAATATGGATGCCAGAAGCCTAACTCTGTTGATAAAATAAGGCTGAAAAGCCTAAGCTTCAAAGGTGAATTCCAGCACTAAACCTATTTTTTAAAATATTTATCTGTGTTCAATTTTGACTGAACCATCCCTCAAAGAGTAATTCCTTATTAGCCCTTCCATTTCATATATACAATATACACGTTTTGCAGGAAAGTGGGAAGAGGTGAGTTGTTCTGTTATACAAATATTTCTATTTTAATGTCATTCCTATTATGCATATTGAATTAGTTAAACAGGAGAAGCAGGATATCTCATTTGGAGTTAAATTAATTTCATTCTGACAGTCAAGAAATACACTGGGGGCTTTATCATCTAACATGCACTCTGTTTTCAATGCCAGATTTTATCTTTCAAAATAGTAATTAGTAGTAGTTTTAACATTTTCTCAATTATAAAGACTTACCATTTAATGGATAAAATTTCCATAAACTTTAGTGAATACATTGTGTTAGCCTATTAATTTCTGTATTATTTGGCTACTGTTATTAAACAATAATAGCATTCACTTTCTTACAATCAAAATTTTAAAAGGAGCTTTAGATATAAAGAGAGAGGGAAGAGACAGAGCAGATAAATTATGCAGCGGAAAGGAATGGTTGTTTTTTCTCTTCGTATCTTAAGTGCAAATTCCTCTACACTGTTTCCCAGACACCATCTGTTTCCAAAACAACTCTTCACTAAATACAACAGAGGAGATAGGAACTTCTAATAGGAGTGAAACCTGTCGACTTGCAGAATGGTCTGAGCTCTCTCAAACAGGCAAAACAAGATAATACAGAGTTGTTAATAAATTAAAGAGAGGCAATGGGTGTCACCTCAGATGATGCAGTACACCATTTTAGGGATTTTCATTACAATCATGGATAGCTTGTTACTTTACAATGTTCCCGCAGACTTGCTTTAACAAGCCTGAGACACATTTGGGCATTTAATCACAGGGTTTATTTCACTTCAGGTAGGTTTTCAATTTTATTTTCACTTTTAAAGCTTCCTATTCAACGCTGAATAATGGGTCACAACTGCTGAGGTCCTTGCTGCGTTTAAGGGTAGACTTCAGTGAAAGTTTGGAAAAAGAGGAACTGCCAGAATGATTTTTGTCAAGGACCCACCCATACCAATACCCTTTCTGCAGGATTTAGCAGGAGATACAAGAACCCAAGATGCATTCAGGTTTATGACAACATGCCACAACAACAGAGCTCTCCTCATCTCAGTTCCAAAATGCTGTTTACTGTTAACTCTAGAAGCTATACTGGGAGAGCAAGGTACCATTTTTAACCTGGTTATGCTATTGAGTTTGTTGTTCTTACTTAGAAAATGAGTTTACCTTTTTGCTCTTCCCTCTCTCCACAGTATTTGTGGAGATGAAAAAATATTTACTTAGTTTGGTCTAATAAGTAGCAGTGGGAAAATAAGTTATCAGAAAAGCATCTACATTCTTTTATTGGGTTATATATATTTTTATATAAAATTTAACAATATAAGAATATGGATTGGAGAGGGATCATCAAGGTCATTGTTTATAGACCACTGCTTATAGATTCCTGCTATCATATCCACTCATATCAAACAATTTCATACAGACAATATTCACTGTAAAAAATGTGTTAAGAAGCATCACCCTCTCTATAAAATTGTTTGTATTATCTATTCCGATTACATCTGACAGATTACATCTTTTTCAAACACAAAATCCTTTGTAAGCTTGAGACATAATGTCTTTTCTGCCCTTCCCAAGCCCACCTTGTCCTTCTCCTTCATTCAAAACCATTCTCTCCTTTCTATAGGCCCAATAAATTATTTCAAACATGGAACATTTTTTACTTCCAAGTACTTTTGCAGATAATTTTATAGCCATCAGTAGACTAAAAAGTGCTTCCATTGTTCCCTTGGCAGTTCTATTAGATTAGATCCATTAGCACACTCACATATATGTGTTACATTTTGAGGTCTTTCTATTCATAATGTATGACAGTTAAGATGTTATTCTTACTTGTTGCCCATACAGATTCTACGAATTTGGATTTCTCAGTTTTTCCGTAACTCAGTGTTGAAATCTTTTATTGTTATTATTATTTTAATAGTACATTAATTCATCACAGGTTCTATATTCCTGACCCTGCTGCCTCAATATATTTAATTACATTACAGGCAACCATCTCCACACCCGTTCAATATTCTGAACGGCTTCGCTGAGTTTTAAATGCACAAAATGGTCGTTGCCACACTTCATTTCTAGCTTCTGCAGTTGCAATCTTGTGCTTTGTTACTAAAAATAGAGCTGCTTCCAACTACCTGAGCTGGAAAGCTAATTACAGAGCTGGTAAACAGTGCTCCTCCCTATTGAGCAAATGGCAGAATAAGGAGGCTGTTAATGCACTAAGGCGCAACATGGTCCTGTGGGTCTGAAATCTATCAAGTGTCATTTATTTAATCATTTGTAGTTGTTTGCCTCATGGATAAATTACCATTTAAGTAAATAACTGTTTGACTGTTGGAGCAACAAATCAGGGAGAAAAAAAACAGCCAGCCCTTTTTAGGTAAAAATATTTTAGCCTAATTCTCAGCTCGCACAACCCAGTGTAAATTCACAGAAGTTAATAGCACATTGTTGATTCAGATCAGGTCAGAGTCTAGTTCTCTTCTTTCCTGCAGAAGAGGGGCTATCAGAGGACCAACCATTTGCAATGGCATAAAAACATTTTAAAAGTTAGCTCCGTCACATACAGGCAAGAGCAAACAGCTGTCACTGTAAGAAAGCACCTCCTGCCCTTAAAGTACTCGCAGCCGTGTCTGCAGTACAGCAGCACGCTGCCTGGAGGATATTCCCTGCTAAAAGTTCCTCAGGCAGAAGTGCCCCCAGAGTTTAGATGCTCCTCTGTATTTGGCAATGAAACATAGGTTTCCCTGCTGTGTCGGGCTGATTCTTACCCTATAGCTCAATACAAGCTTTGTTAGCAAGAATGTCTGGAGCATCATGCACTCAATAAAAGTCACCTCGTTTTCAGCTGTTACTGAGGCAACAATATATAGATAATACATAAGCAGCTCTTAGAATCATTGTGATATAGCTGCAACCCTAAAGCAAAACTATAAAATACCCATTACGTTTGTTCACCCAAAACACCTTCTGGGGCCAAGAGGGAATAAAGCCTTTGGGAACTATAATTTTTTTCACTGAATGCAGAAAACAGGAATAAAAGAATTAAGCATAAAATGACAAGACCAACCAATTCTAAAAAGCATTTCTATTTCTCCTTCCTAACCCTTGAAAAATAAAGAGACAAGTAAACAAAACCTCCAAGAGTGTATTCAACACATTAGAAAGCAGTTTGCTGGAGGGAAAGAGCATGCTAGGGGGCATAAACTACTATTGGTCATCATTGTGTTTCTGTTGTGTAACAGCATATATAGTACATGCAATGCATGCAGGGACAGAATTGTTATCTGGGGTTAAATACATTATTTGCACAGCTCATCTGGGAGAGGAGAGGATGAGCTCCCTCTTCTGTCTCCCATCTTCATGCAAATGAAAGTCAGGCTGTCCTCAGCCAAGCAATCCACCTTCTGTTCTCAAGAAAAAGAGGTTTGCCAATTCCTAGCAAAAACGATCAGAAATAGAAGATGGAAAACTGGACAGAGATGGAAATGTGTAGTATAAGAAAGAAGAAAATGCAACATGGAAACAAAAAAGAGCCAAAGAAAGGCATGAGGAAGTCAGACTACAGAAAATTCAAAAGTATTTCGAGTTCTTCATATTCCCAAAAGTTGAAATGGAGAGAATCCTCCAGTAATAACAGAGATGGGGGAAAGGAAACAGAATACCAGCATTCTCACCTCAAGCAGAAATACAGAGAGGAGAAATCTGCCCACCACAATGCAGTCCCACACCATCAAGCCTAAGTCAACTCTGAAGAAGGCAAGTCATGCACCAGGACTTGTGTAGTTGTCATTTTACCACGGTATTTCACCAGAACTGACACATCTTGTTTCTGGGATACTCTGTGCATGCATAATAAAGTACCTCTGGAGAAAGCCATATGCATTTTTTTTCATTTAAAACCTAAGAGAGTGAGAGTATGCGTGTGTGTGTACATGTGTACATGGATTTCAGAGCACAAGCAACAAGTCAATGAAATCATGGCTTTCAATCTCTAATATATCTTTTTTGCACTTCCAGACCTTTCTTTCTGACCTAAATAACCGCAAAGACAGTAACGAACATATTTGTAAGGTAGATAAAATGTGCTGATTATAGTAGGAAATACCTTTCCACTGATAAGATGTTCAAGAACATAATCCACAAAAAACCATTTGCACAACACAGCAAGTTGCAGGAAAAATATTGCTTAATTCTCCCAACATTTGTTTTCACCTTAGGGCAGAGATGTAATAACCTTTAACCCAGGGAGCCATTTCTAATTTATTCATTCAGATTTCAAAGACAACACCAACAGCCACTTTTCTTATGTATTACATAGACCAACTTACACATTTGAATTACTCACAAGTATTTTTAGGTGGTCTGCTTTTGTCGAGTTGAACTTCACCAATTTGATACAGCAAGTGAGACGTGCCTCCTCCTTTCTGTTAAGCTAGTATAAAGTTTCCAATTTCCTCGCCATTTATAAAAACAATTATGAGAAAGAACAGGAGGGTAAAAACATGGGATTTGAGGAAACGTTTGAAAATAAGTTGTTTAAATCTTTGAAACAGGAGTTGGTCCTGCTGGATCTCTACTGAGATCACAGAAAAGGCACCTTCAAATTCATACCCCTCGGTGAGTGAAGCAACTTTGGAACCTTACATGTATCACCACACAGGTATCGCTCAAACGTCAACCTTCCTAATGAATACATCAGCATGTACAAAGACTCCAGATCCAGAATAAGATTAATGGAATAAATATAGGGATATATTAAACAGTTAGGGAAGAAGGGAATAACTAAGCATTAATACATTCCTTCATTCAGTAATTACCTGAACCAGGGGCACTGATTAAGGAAGGAAGCATACATGTTAATATATGATACCGAAGCATATGAAAAAGAACTTTATCACATGACGGACTGGAAAGTACAGCAGTTTGCTATATTATAGTAGCACCAATTTCAGAAGATTTCATAATTAACTACCTGCTTATGCCTTAAAAACTGGCCATACCAGACTCCCTTAATCTGCAAAAAATTCTCGAAAGTACTTTCTGACTGCTGACCAAGTTTCATACAACACAGAAATTTAATTTTAAAAGCCAGCAGACTAAACATTCAAGTTTTTCCATAACAAATCGATAGTTAAAATCAGCTACAGAGTGGTCTCCACAGCACAGGGAGCCTGCTGATAGGAATGCAGGGTAAATACAGACTCTGTTGCCTTACCTCAGCTATGTGTGGCATTGGGTTAAATCCACAGAGATTGCACACAACTTTCTTGCACTCTGTACATGTATTGAAGTTGGGGGGATCCTTAGAACCAATATTTAGTCCAGTTTTACAAAGCGGACAAGACATTGTAGGCTGGCTGGCTTTTTCCGGTTCCGACAGCCCAGCAGGTTTCTTAGCTTCAGCAGCTTGAGGCTTGCTATCTTTAGCCAAACCAGGTTTCTTTCCTAAATCAGATCCCTTAGTCGTTAAAATACTATCCACTTTTGTTGGCTCCAATTTTTCGCTCGTAAGAGGCTTGGCTTCTTTCTTTGCAGCAACAGCTTTAGGAGAAGGCTGAGCCTGAGCGGCCTCTTTGGGGGGTGCCTGAGAGGCCGGAGGCTGTGATGGAGGCTGGGGCTGCTTCGCAGCAGGACCGGGTGGAGGGGGGCCTGATGTCTGGGAGCCCGGCTGACCTGCTGTGGAAATTAAATTGGAGGCCTGGCTGAAGATTGAAGCTCCAAATCCAAAAAGTCTGCCAGTAACTGTTTCCTGTGGCGTTGTGGGCTGAGGCTTAGGGGTATCAGTGATGCCTCCCAGATTAAGGCTGAAACGCCTTGATTGCTCAGGAGTTTTCTGAGGCTGCTGGGTTGGAGGTCCTGGCTGTGCTGGCACAGGCCTGGGACCTGCCCCCGCTTGCGGGCCCTTGGGAGCGGGTTTGGTGTCAGGCTTTGGGGATGGTTTTGTTTGTAACTTCTTAGGATCATCCTTCACTTGCGCTGGCTCAACAGGCTTCTGAGTTTTAGCATCTGATCTAGCCCCGGGCTGAGCTGAAAGCTTGGGATCTGACTTCTGCCGGGACACTTGTGGAAGGGGTCTGGAATCTGGTTTGTCCCCAGCTGGATGCATGTCCTGTGATGGCTTGACAATCTCTGGCTTTGGGGAATCTGTCACCTTCTGTTGAGTTGGCGGAGGCCTGGGACCTGCCGAATCCTGTTTCGGCCCTGGTGTGGCAGAGGTAGGCACAGTATCTGTCGTAGGCTTCTGCATGCTGGGTTGTTTTTGCTTATCTTCAGCCTGCGCTGGCTTGGCCTGATCAGACTTTGGAGTAGGATCTGTTTGCTGGGAGGTGTCAGTAGGCTCAGCGGGGGATTGTTTTGCTTTTACAGGGGGAGACCCTGGCATGGATGGTTGCTTTTTCTGTGGTACGGGCTTTTTAGATTCCGCTGGCTGTGAAGGATCAGGTTTTGGGGAAGCATCTTTCTTTTGACCCGGCTGTGGCTGGGGGGGTTTAGCTGTTGAGGCTGGAGTAGGTGTCTTCTGTTTGGGTGGAGGCAGCTGCGGCCCGGGACCATGACCTGGTGCTAGGTCACCACCTAACGCTCTTTGCATCTGGCAGTTTAAACAGAGCCATTCTTTAATCTGCAGGAAAAAAAAATAATTTTAAAGGTATTATAATTAAGATAAGACAATGTTAATAAAATCAACATTATAACAGCTTATTATAGTGCATGGCTTGTTGCAATATTTCAAACTTCTCTGTAAAAAGGGAGAAATATTACCACTGATACTGTTTTGCAGTTAAAATGTCCAACTGTTTCTTTTGTTCTTCTCTACATCCCTGTGATTTGAGCAATCGCTGAGCCCATGCTTCTAATGACTCCACATACAGTTTACACACAGCTGAATACAAGAGGATAAAAATCCAGCAGAATGAAAAAATACTCTGGAATTTCATGGGGCCCAGCATTGAGTCATTTACAGCAATGATTTGCCAGAACAGAAGAAAAAAGACATAAACACTGCTAAAATAGTTTGACAAATCAAGTCTGCTGACAGAAAACAATAATCGTAATTAGAACAAAGAAAATGCATAATTATCTTTAAGTGTACAACTACTAAACTCTTCATATAGCTTATGTTTTTGGTAATTTATTACAGGGCACAAGTATCGGTAGCATAGACGTATCCAATGAATTAGGCACAGAGGTGCATTAACGGACACCATGTATTGCACAGTCTTGCTCCTTACCACCAATTTCAGAGGGCAAGTCTTCATTCCGAAACAGTGAGGAGCTTTGCCTAAGCATTGATGGTACTT
Organism: Anseranas semipalmata; assembly: GCA_013399115.1. Taxonomy (NCBI): domain Eukaryota; kingdom Metazoa; phylum Chordata; class Aves; order Anseriformes; family Anseranatidae; genus Anseranas; species Anseranas semipalmata. Next base: position 104,759 of record VXAA01006392.1, read on the forward strand.
TAAGAACCATATTTAGGTTTCCCCAAATTCATTTGTTATTAGAAGAAGCTCCCAGGGCAATTACTGTAGGCCAGTACGTTACGGATCCCTCTTTTCAACACAGACAGGCAGGAACAACATAAATAATGCATTTATCATTTTCTCTTGCATTTTACTACCTCACAACTTTAAAAGATTTTTTTCTCCTTCTCAAAATGTGTTATATGAGAAGGAAAATATATCTTCTACTTAGAACAAAAAAAAGTCCTAAGCGGCCATCCCTTCCTTCACTTTTGGAGAGCCTCATGATTTGAGAAGTTATCAAGCAGCTTAAAGCAACACATGGCATAACATCACGTGTTATTTTCCACATTTTCCATTGCTAGCAGGAAGTTTATATGCAGCAAAAATGCCTTTCAATATGGCACGGAGTCCCTGCACCTGCAAGTAGATACCTAAACCACTCATCTGTAGCTCTACTCCTGTTCTTCAGTCTGCGTGGGAAATGCAGGGTACCACCTATGGCATTTGCATGCACCACTGGAACCGAGGGAAGCTGCAAGTAGGAGGACACAGAATGTAAGACTCAGGTCTTTTCCTCTAAGGGTGAAGATTTCTGGATCCTGTTTCTTACTCAGGTCTGAAATCTCTACCATAGCACAGGATGAATCTGGAGATGATATATATAAAGAAAGATTTTGTCTGCGTAATATCAGAGTTCACTGGAAGAAAAAAATCTCTGATGTCATGGACAGAGGCAATGAATTCCTTATTTTGCTGTGCCTTGCCAGACTGATATTTTTCAGCAGCAGAAATTAACAGAACAGTTGGACACAGTTCCCTAAAACAGTTATTCCAATTATTCTGATAAACATGGCACATACACGCTCTGTGAATATGAGCTCACTATTACTAACAGATTCACAAAGAGATGCCCAATTTTGGCCCCAGTTGTAAGTTTACAGTAATCAAGTTACCATTCATAATAATACTGCTTTTATCTTCCATTTTCAGTGCATTTCTTTTTTAGATTGTTTAAACAGTTCTCTGATCTACTTGCAACCCAGACAGCAAATGGCTGTTAAAAAGTGAAACTGAAACAAAACTGGAACACTTGTTTAAGCTCTGCTCTGAATTACTGAAGGAATTAAGTTCACAACTGCACAGAGGACCTGAGCAAAGATGACGTTTAGCTCAACTACCACGTTGTTTGGTGGGCAGTTCCCATACAAGTCCCTTGTCCAAGGGACAATTTCAACTGTAGTAAGCCCATCTTAATTATGAGAGCTGATTTTAGATATTAGTAAGCTAATTTAATTATATAGCTATTGTTAGCATTTCTGGGTGAATTCTTAAGGGTTTTCTTGAAGGTTTGGGTTTAATCAAAGACCAGACTCAAGCCACATACTCTGAGCATCCACCTCGGCTGTCACAGTGGTCTGCCTTTGGCAAGGTGACTCAGATTTCGTACACTAGGGAGGTGGACTCTCCTCCACACTGCAGAAAGATGGGATTCTGTGGGGAGCTTGTCAGTGGGCCTAAGCGACGAATGCCTCTTCCCACCAACCACAGATCTTTTATGGAGATTTGGACAATCCACTGTTCACTGCTCCTGTATTTTAAGGAAAGAATCCAATGGCATGAGGGGCTCAGAGCTTTGTCCTCCTGCTTCTTTTTGCCACCTCCACTCATTTGGGTTTTGTTTGTTTGCTTGTTTGTATGTTTTAAATGAAAGTGCTGCACTCTAAAGTAAGATAACCAATGATTCCCAAGGATTAAGGATATTTAGTGCATTCTTGTCCATCGCTTTGCAGTGGATCCATGAGTTAACAGGTACCTATCTCCCACTCAGATGCTATAAGCATCTTCCAGCAAATTTGATGTTAAGCCACTATGAAACCTTTAAGGCCCCAAAAGTAGCTGTAGGGTTGAGTCGGGCTACACAATTAGTCTGGATATTTCTTATGTTTAAGGTGCTTAGAATCTAGATGCATTTGTAAGTATTTAGGCTTGTCTTCAACATGCAGCTGGTCCACTCTGACTGTAGCATCTAACTGGAGTCTAAACAAGTCAGTTCTGTACTACAGTTTTCAACACAACTTGTGCAGAAGACAAAACTTGGAATCTCTCAAATGTATTTTTCCTTATCTTAAAAAATGTTTATATACCCATACACACACACACTCGAATATCAAGCTGAAGCCTTTAAAACTCAAAATGAATTTGCTACTCCTACAGCTGAACTTCCAAATGGAAAATGTAGGAAGCTTTACTTCACTGTATTATTTTTTAAATCCTTCTGTTTTAGATATAAAATTCCTCCCATGCACCTTAGTGGGAGGAATTAAGTGCCAAAACCCTCCAGTTATTATAGCTTACACACATCATCTCCAAACATACAAAACCATACAAACTTTAGTTCTGTGATTGGAGCTGCAGGAGACCAAAATGAAGTGCACTACATGATGCATTTTTGTAATAAACATTGGCCTGTTCTTCTTTCTACTACAATGAGAGAGATTTTCTACAGACTGTAACAGGAGCAGAGCTTCTGTTAAATACAGATTGCCTTTACATGTCACTATGGGTGATGCAAAACTTACTGCTGCTGTAGATACCAAAAATGCTAATGTTCATCTATCCTTAAAGGTCTTACTGGACAGCAGTTCTTTTGTATTTCTCATCTCTCTACCTAAATTAAAAGACAGAACTTTCCAGGGCAAAACAAACACATGAGCTTTCGCAGCTCCCTTGTAAAGGAGATTCTTCTTTGTTTTTGAGGATCCCAATCTGTCTATTTTTACACTGCTAGATGGGATGCCATCTTTTCAGAGGAAATCCATTAGTGATTTCTTCACCCCGAGAGCCATGCGATCAAGTGCCATGACTACGGCTGGAGATGTGACAGACTCCACATAGCACACTTTTGTTCAGACTCCAGCCACTGAATACAGAAAGCGCTACCTTGCCTTCCAGCTCAGTGATATAGAAGCTATGTGCCCCCATAACAACACACAAGTAATTAAAATACATTTTATGCACTATCAGCCCTAACAACTAAAAAATTTAAAAGCTTCGTTCTATTAGTTCGGAGCACCAAATGAATTTATTCATGCCATTTTAGTAACAACATCCATGGAGAATTAAATTGAGGAAAATTATAGCACCATGTTCTATAGCTCACTCTTCTTTATGCATTCAGAATCTAACAGCTGACTCCAATAACAAATGTGAGTTACACTTCACTTCTCCTTATCACAAACAAAGCCAACACAACTGAAGGCAATCTGGAGCCTAGTCCTTTCTGTGAAAGTGTTCAGATTTGTTCTAACTATGCAAACCCATCAAAAGCAACGTGAAAACTGTCAGAGAGCTAGTGCATCGATTGGCGCGCTCAGTTTCTTTTCTTGCAGATGATGTAGTGGAGGAAGAGAATCCAGCTTGTTTCTAAGATTCCAGATGTGCAGTGAGAAAGAAACTTGGATTTGCAGATTGAACACACTTCATACAAAAATTACTGGCACACAGTACAAATGAAGCTCTTGGAAGCCATTTTAAGAGTCCTTGTGCAGAACAGAGCTGCATTCTAAGGCAATGGCTCTCATTCTCATTTAGACTAGTCATTTGGTACTATAAAAAGGAACTGTAAGATATGCATAAAATATTAAGATCCCTTTACATCGCCACAGAGGCATAAAGATTTATAAGGCCTTCACACTGGCACAGAGATGTAAAGGGACTTTGCTGACATTGCTCAGCTCTGTCCCAAAGCTTTATCAACAGGATCGGTTTCTAGTCTGGAAACATATCGGCTTCTTTGGTTCCTGACAACTTCAGGAAGAAGGAAAGTGAGGAATCCAGATTCGGCTCTCAGCAGACATTTCTGCCAAGATGATATGAGAAACATGAAAAATTAAAACACTTCAGCCCATGCTTTTATGCAGCTTCAAGTAAGGTGGCAGAATACTGTAAGAGAGAAGAAACCAGACCAGAAAATCCTGTTATGAACAAAAAAGAACTGCTACCCCAGAACAAACTAAATCTGTATTTCAACATACAACTGGAAAGGTCTTCTAAACAAGCCTGGGCAAAACTAGAGACAAAGTTTTCCTTTTACACCATCCGTCCATGAATAACATCTCAGCTATTGAAAGCGATCACAGCAAAACAAACGTAACTATTGTACACACTATGCAACCGATCCTCACTTGAGGCAGAGTTTATCACTGCAAAATAAACGTTTATTTGCCTTTCAGATATCAGCTGTAGAAGGTGAGTAGGGAGTTCATCAGGAGACACCGACCCAAGACGCTCACAAAAACGATGCCAGGTTCTCGTCGGCAGCACGTTCCCCAGGCAGCAATTGCACGAACTGCAGCAATGGTTACAAGCGCTGTAGCTTGCACCTAAAGCAACGTTCGAGCAAACTTTACAAACAGCCATTTTAAAAGACTGTTAAATGTTACTTATAAATCAAAGCTGTTTCAAAACTAGATCGCCTCCATCAACTGCATCAAGACTCAATAGGCTAGAAACACATGCGTGACAAAAAAACAACAGAACTGCAAATCCAGAGTGCAGCAAAGCAAAGGTTGAGGAAGTTCATCAAGAGTGCGGCAAAGCCACGCTCCTCCGTGGTGCACGGCGTGTGTCTGCGTGGGGCTGGGGCCGAGCAGGCTGCTGCCCGCTGGGAGCAGGGCTGGGCCCGCTCCCTGCCCAGCAAGCCGCAGCCCCGCACCACGTGGCCCAAGCAAGTAGTAAATTACAGTTGCTGAGCAACAGCGATGCTGGCGCAGATGGCTCGCTGCAGTTGACATCTTTAGCTATGCAGATTAATTTATTATTTACTTGTGATAAAAGCCGGACAGGGCAGTTTTCTGGGCTGGTGATAAAACACCCCGTCATATTGTGGAATATTGCGCAATTAAATCACGGAGAAATTCTTTGTCGTGCATAGGTGTGTGCTTCTTCCCATGTTCTGACCCTTTCTTAAAAGAAAAAAAAAAAAGAAAAAAACTACAGGGCATCAATACCTTTAATACATCTAATCCTAAATGCAAAGCAGCGATGTAGGCAAGCAGTCTTCCTCTGAAAGCAAGGGTGTGGGAGTGTGCCTTAGGATATTCCACAGAGAAAAACAGTTTTCTGTACTAAGGGCAGAAATAAAGGGATGACACTATCTTCATTTCATCCCCAAAATTGTGAATAATCTCCACTTCCATATAACTTGCAGTGTTGGTAACACTGGGACACCCCAGGTACTCTTTGAACCAACACAATTATTTCACTCAAAAATATTTCTATTTTTGATCATCTTCAGAAGACAGCTAACTAAACAAGGCTTGTCTGAATCCGATCAGTGTGAATCCAGACTGAATTCCATCCTCTTTTACAGAACACCTCTAACTTTACTTTGGCACAGTTAAGAGTAGATATCCAAATTAATACTTTTGAGAAAGTTAAAGGTGCTGATTTTAACTCTTATTTCTTTACACCTCGTGATTATAGCAGCTGATGGTTAGACCCAAGTCCTCCCCCCCCCCCCTTTTATTTTGCTTTACTTATATAAATCTAAATATCCACCCCAGGCTAAGTTTACACAGGGCATACACTTTCAAAGCTATTTTTCATGGTATCAAAAATCTTATACTTTGGGACATGTCACTATGCACAGTGATGGCACTTTTATTTTTCTTTATATCTCATTTCCAGTCCATGTTGCGTTCTGGTTCTTATGCCCTACTACAACACAGCGGGGCCTAGACTACACTGCATGGAATATTTGAATTCCACCAATAACTTCCTTCACTGTCATGTTATCAACAAAGATTTAATAGAGTCATTTCTATTAATTTTATTATAGGTATAAGCAAAATTTATCTGGATTCACCACAGGAATTACAGTCATCTTCTTTAAGTAGTATTTTAAATTATTACATATTCTTTTCCCTTTACAAGCTAATAATAATGATAGTAACTGAGGAAAATTAATGCCCTTCTGACTGCTTAGATTCTCTTTAGTTACTGAAAATAATTCCTGTCCAAGCATTTGCTACTGTTTAGGATACGTGGAGATGTAGCATGTTAATAAAAACCAATACAAATACTGAAAATCATTATGAGCATCTGAACCAAATTCTGCTAAGTTTTCTGTTAAATACTGTTAAGTTACCAATGATTGTGATAGGATTGTACATAAAAATGGATTCAGAAAGAAACAGCAAAAATCAAGGCTGTGGTACCTGGAGAAATGGATAGGAAAATTTCCTAGCTCTACTGTATGAAGAAAAAAATTGACACCACTGCCATTCCCTGTCCACCCAGGACAAAAAGAAAAAAAAAAAGAAAAAGACAGTATTTTCAGATTGGGTTAAAAAACAGTTCCAAGTTTGTCTTTTTCCTGTTGAAATGGGCAGGGGGTGGTATGTGTAGGTCCAGTAAAACATTGTACTTGATCTGAAATTACAGACTCCACTTTGGGAGACATAACCTTTTCTCCCTGCTCTCTTTTCCATCGTCTATTAAGTCAACTTTAATACAGACATGTTATTTCAAAGAGAGCCAGAACCAATAAAATATTTTCATGAGTTCACCTTCCTCCACCCAGAAGATCTTTGGACAAGTAAACAAATCCAACACCTATATACCTACCTCCATGTTATCTGAATGTGCAATTTCCAGCAAGGATGTAAGTAAAAAATTACACCTTGGTCCAAAACTAATTTTAAATGGTCTCTCAAAAGCATGCTGAAACAGTGGATGAAATACCTACTGAGGTAGATACATTGCATGAAAACTAATCCTGCCAAAAACTGCCTAGAAGATGGGCATTCCACATTCACACATATGCATCAAGGGTGGGCTCCTGGCGGAGAGCTCACATGTACCAAGTTCTGACATCAACAGCTTTAAAACTCTACTTCATCCCCAGCTTTACAGATGCCCATCATAAAGAATGTAAAGATGTGTTATTACAGTTTAAACCACCATTTAATCCATGTTGTACCTATCTTCCAATAACTGGTTCACAGAGGATGAAAATTTCCTTCAGCTATCAAACATATGCACTGGTCACTTAGATTTAACTATAATAGTTCGTGCTTTTTTGCCTAGCTTCATCAAAAAAAAAAAAAAAGATAAATGTGGAACCAAATGGACAGTCCCTCAGATGTCTTTGCTTATTTCAGAAAGTCTGCTCCTAATTCAGATGACCTACACAGCTGAATATTTTTTGGGGTAGTGCTGCCTTCTGATGTTAATGGCTGACGGGAATGGTTTTAGCAAAATAAATATAAAAGAATATATATATATTATATATATAGATAGATAGATAGATAGATAGATATAGATATAGATATATAGATATATTATATATATCTTTTATATATATATATATATATATATCATCATGTGATAAAATAAATACACAGCTGCTACATGTTTCTGATGTAGGTGAAAGAAAAATGGAATAGAGTACCAGTCAAACCTGTTTATATCATTTTCCCAGTATTTTATGCAACTGTTGCTAGGCACTCATGTGCCATGGTGATGAGCGAGGTACAAATACCTCGACAGATTAGAGAGACATATGTTACTGAGCACGTTGTGTATGGTGTGTTTTCCCTCTGGACCTCTGTGCAAAAGCAGGATACAGCCTATCCCTTTTCGCCAGGGGGACAGCAATGTCGGATGGTTCAAGGGCTCTGACCTTGTGGCAGTGAAGTATCACTTTCTGCTCGTAGTTACACAGTTCTCTAGTGAGTAAGGATGGATCGAGTGTGTGTACTACTGCAGTTTAAATGGCACTCCGAATGAAAAAAGATAATACAAATAAAATAAAAAAAAAATCTGCACTTTCCATAATGGTTTTACAATACATGCAATTACTTCCAGAGCCAGTTTGTAAACCCTGCTATATTCCTTCCAGAATTAGCTAGAAATATAGAATACAGAAACTTAGGAAGATCTACACTGGAAAAGGAATCCACCCTGCTGGTTATGAAGACTGAGCTATCCTATAAGAAACTTGTAAGAAGATGCTAAAGAGTTTCTGAAGGTAGTTCAAGCAGCCGTACAGGGGAAAATGTCAGAGAACAAAACTAATATAAATCCTTTTCTAAATAAATGCCTTTCGCTTTTCCCACCTCCACTTTGGAAGTACCGCTTTCAGATAGGTAATGTCTTCATAAACTATAAAAACAGAGGCTATAAAGGGCACAGACAAGGCAACAACACAGGATTATATAATCGTGAAACTTGGCAAAAAGGATAGCAGGAGAAGTCGAAGTATAACAGTATGACATGAAGATAAAGTTAGTAATTGCATGGGTAAGAGAAAGACTTTTCAATAACAGTTTAGACTTGAAATAAGAGAAACTAAAAGAAAAAGCTTGCAACATAATCAAGAGAACTGCCAGCTAAGACAAAAACCATGGGTTTTGTGCTAGACAGGAAGAAATGTGTAAATTATTATGAAGGACTAACTAAAAATTATTTGTTAATAATCTAAATATTGAAAGGAAAGGGAAACTAGAAGGAAGGCTTGAGAATAACTCAAGTGGGAACCTTTGCAGATGAAGCAAGTCAAATTTTCATGTACCAGAACAGGTTCTATTGCTTTGCTCCAACTGTTCAGTAATAGTCAGATGTGATTTTCATTGCACTTCACCGCAGATCGGCGCAGGACACCCACAATGAAGTTTCAGCAAGACAGCTGGTGGTGCAAAGCTGAGCAAATGAGAAAAGCCTGAATGGGAGTTTGGAGATTAGAACTAACAGCTGAATAAATTAGATGTCCAATACCTTCATTTACTGAAATGATTTCATCGTGAAATAAATGCATATCCTGTATTTATTTCAATGTGCAATATGAAATTCAAATTTGCTTTTACATATGTATGTAATCAGTTAAGTCTTAAATGCAGCTGTATTTATTGTCTTAAAGTCCTGAATTTCACACTGACAGAGTACCCACTTGAAAAACGAGTAGTTTCACAGACTTTCCAAATACTTTGAGACCTCCTTACATAAACACGCTTTCTTTCTCTCTCTTAAAATCCACTTCATTTGAACATAACAAAGTTATCAACCATTTCCATAGAACATCGGAAGTTTTTAAAGGAAGTTGAACTTGGAGCTCTGAGAAGCTCCAGGAAATCACTAAGGAAATACAGCTGAGCATCCACAAATGAATTTAAGAAATTCTGGTCTAAAAACATTGTCAGAACTTGAAGGTAAAGTTTTCTTACAAAAGTTCCTCTGACTTTAACATTAATCCATCACATTATTTGTCCATTATAGATCAATAAATCTTTTTTTCCACCCTAAACTACCCAGAATGACACATTGGAAATGTGATAGTAGAGCTTCAGGTTTTAAATAAGAGACATTTTTTCCCTGTATAGGCCCTGATAATATAATCTGTGAGCACCTGGTTAGTTGCAGATGCTCTGAAATTTCTGCACAGAGCTGCTCAAGTCAATCTTCTTCCAGTCCAATAGCTCCACAGGCATTAATGCCAACTTATCTCAATCCTGAATTTCCCTAAATTCAAACAAGAGAATACACTGCTGAATGATTCAATGTGCTACCAATAACTACTGCAACTGCAAGTCTTTCAGGTTTAACTTTGACAATTTTAACAACACATCAACGAATAATTGTCAGATGTCTGTCTGTCACCAGGTACCCACCTAAAAATATCACTAATAAACATGTGCGTTGGAATGTAATCTAATGACCAACAGTGTTCTTAAATCATTGCAGTACAAGCAAACAAGTTGCACGCGGTGGCTGTGGAGTCTACATCCCTGGAGATATTCAAAACTGGACACAGTCCTCAGCAACCTGCTTTAGGTGACCCTGCTTTGAGCAGGAAGCTGGACTACATGACCTCCAGAGGTCACTAACAACCTTAGTGATGCTTTGATTCTGTGATTTTGGATCTAGGGATAGCTGACAGATTCAAAATAAATTAGCAGTCTATATATCTCCCTGTTGACATCTCTGCTCTGTTCAGCTAAACTAATACCAAAATGGGACAAAAATAAGCTTCACAAATCCCCCTTCTGGCTGCTTTATTGCTATTCAGTCTTTGGTGCCATGTCTACTATGCTTGATTTTCTATAAATTGATTAAAGTGTTGGTATTGGGTAAAAAAAACAAAAAACAAACAAAAAAAACCCACCTACATTGCAAATTTAAACTTAGAGTATCAGGATGCATAAGCAGCTGTTCAAGCAATAAGAAGAGATCAGACATTCCTATGAAGCCTTATTCCCATGCAGAGCAAGTGAAGTACAAATGTATGTACAGGCATATATATCAAGCTAATGCAAACATCAGGCTAAGGTAAGTTCATTTGAAGTCCCAATATTACTTTCTATGCCATTTCTATGTTATATAATTACAGCAAGAATGGTGATCAAGGTTAGAAATAGTCCACAGAGATCTCTTTCTTAGCATCCCACAAGAATGAAATAACCTGAGTATCACCGAGTCAAAACTCATGACTCAGGCTTTCGGCTAATGAACACTGACACAGTTACAAAGCAAATCCACCCCAAATCCTTTTCCAAAACCCACACTGGAGCTATGAACACAGTAATTTTCATATTTGGTTGTTTACTTAGCTCCTATAGCAGCATATTTTATGTATTTATAAACATATTAGCACGTGACTATTGTGGTCTGATTATAAACATGGCAAATGAGTACCTAAAATCAAGGAAAATAGAAAAAAAGTCACAATGGTGTTCCCCTTTTTATATGAAGAAACAAGAGAACATTTCTGAGGACTGTACAAACAGAACCATCACCTTCTTTTTCTCCTAATTTCGTTCCCTTTTACTTGCAGGTATTTTCCTAAATAGCATGAGTTTTTTTTCTTTGAACTTGTTAAGGCCTTAAATGATCATGATGATATATTGCAACACATCTGATGTTTCAACATAATGAAGTTAAACTGTTGTGCTCTGGTAATGAACATCAATTTAAAAGCTACTCACCTCTGTTATATGAGGATTAGGATTAAATCCACACAGACTGCAGACTACAGTGTGACACTGTGTGCATGTATTGTAATTGGCCTTTTCTGGAGTGTGCAGCAGCAGTTCCGTGGTAGTACAAAGAGGACAAAAGTTTTTCTTTGGGGCAGATTCAGCAGGTTGGGTTGCACTGGCTTGCTTTTGCTGGGAGGGTTTTTCAGGCCCTGGTTGCTGGCCTGGTGGTTTTGTAAGTCCTGGTTGTTGTGCTGGGGGCCTTGTGGCCCCTGCAGGCTGAGAAGATGGTTTTGTAGGCCCAGACTGTGGTGGTGCTTGTTTTACAGGCCCTGTTTGCTGCAGAGGTGGCTTCCCAGGTCCAGGCTGCAATGGTTGTTTTGCAGGTCCTGTCTGCTGAGCAGATGGCTTTTCAGGTCCAGGTTGCTGAGAAGGCTGTTTAGGAGGCCCTGCTTGCTGGGAAGATGGCTTTACAGGACCTCCTTGCCTTGCCGGCTGTGGAGACGGTTGTTTTACAGGTCCTGGCTGCTGTGATGATGGTTTTGCAGGAGGTGCTGCTTGGGATGACGTTCTAGCACTATCTGGTTGCTGTGGTAATGGCTTAGTTTGGCCCGCCGAAGGTTTTGCAGAAGTTTGTTGTTGAACAGGCTTTGTTGGTTCTGACTGTTGGGGTTGAGATTTTTGTGGTCCTCGTGGCTGGGGTGGTTGTTTCACTTGTTCTGGCTTAGAGTCTGCTGGGTGCCCAGGGCCTGGTTTCTGAATTTGCTTTGGTTCCCCAGGTTGCTGCTGCTGAGGCACTGGTTTGGAAGACTCAGTTTGCTGAAGGATAGGTTTGACATGTCCTTGTTGTTGAATTGGCTTTGGAGACTGTTGTTGAGCTGGATGTTTTGCAAGGCCCCTCTGCTCCTCAGGTTTCCCCTGCTCCTTCTGGATAACCTTTTGTTTTCTACCGGCATCTTCATGGGCTGCATCTGAATCTGATATCAAATCAAAAGGATTGAATTTGTTCACAACTGAAGTAACTGCACTCAATGGATTGGCTTCTGAGAGAAAACTGGGCATCATACTTGGCTTCTGATCTTCTTTAAAATCAGTCCTGGACTTGGATTCCCTTAGACTTATAGAAGAAGGACTCCGTCCAGGTGCCCGTTGTTCTGTCTTCAGCACATCTACTGTTCTGCTTTTACTTAAACCTGGTCCTGGATCTGGAGGCTTACCTGGTTGTCTGGGATGGTGGCTTGTATCAAGCTCAGGATGTCTGCAGGAAAAAAAAATGCAATAAAATTAAATAATGCAAAGTATTACAGAAAAAAAAAAGTTAAAATAAGCTGTATCTCTGCGCCTGGAAGTGCTTAGGTAGCACTGTGAAGTTCCTCGGGTACTAAAGTGTTTGCAAGACCAAGACTTACTACACAGAGTGCATGTAGAAAGTATTTAAATTAAAATTATTGTTCTATGAAAGTTTAAGTAAATATTCACAGAGAGTCTTATTTAGAAAATAATCTAATACAACAATCATGTTTAACCAGATAATTTTCTCTTCAGAAAGCTGAAGAACTCAAAGCTACAACTTCCTATTTTACCTAAATCCAAATGACTAACTTTCCACTCCATCCCTTGGGATACAAACATGGGGAGACAAAGAAGACTAAAAGAAACAGAGGTGTCGGAGAATTAGCAGGTCAAAGCACAGCCATACAGAAAAAAAAACCACACACACATTACAAAATGTTTGTGTACTTGTGTTCTGGCTATTTGCACAAAATTTTGATATATTTACAAATCAATATGCAGCAGGGATTTAAACTCCTAAAAATCCAGATACATTAAGAAGTATATGTTTTTGTTTGTTTTTGGAGGGGAAGTATTTACTTCACCACCCATCCACTCCTCAATCAGAAGAATTTTCAACCAGATGAAACAGATGCCAGTTCACAGAATAGGTCTTGAAGCTTTTTTTTCAAGTAAAACTATCAAAGAGCTTCCTCCCAGCATCACCCCAGAAGTTCACGTTGCCCATCAATAAAACAAAATCTCTCTCTAATAAAATTATGTAGAGATTTTTCCTAATTCTCTAAAAATAACATTTGGCTTTGTTTTCATATAGGAGAAAAGAAGGCTAAGAAAGTAGGAACTAAAATCAGGATCATGTCTTTATATGTGGCACGGTATTCTACTTGTTGCTACACTCAACTGCAGCTTGAAGAAGTCCTATTGTATGCAGTACTACTGCTAAAGGACGTAGCACAATATTCCATTCCGTGCTATCACTGTGCTTTTGCTGGAAGATGTGGTGTTCTCTTCAGTGCCACAACAGTGTTGGGACTATAAAATTTTCAGTTTTCACTTTAAGAGATCCAGTTAACTGTGATCTTGTTTTTCCAGACAAGAGATTTCTTTTTGCACATTCTTAGCAAAATAAACAATCACTTCTTACATTTAATTCTACTCCATGAACGGAACTGTGCGATATTTTTTTTAGTTAAGAGTTTCATTGGAAGCCTGCAGGATTATACATAGTGAATACACCGAACACTGTATTTTACACTGTTAATATTACAATGGGCTTACTATTATTGCTGATGAATATTTTGAGTTTTCATTACATACCTAGCAATGGCAATATAAAAGGACAATGCTAAGTGGTAGCCATTTCTGCAACTGTAATTCTCACAACATGTGATTTTCTCACAATCTTTTATCTGATTTTTTTTCTGAAAATTACAATTTTCCACATGTAATGCTTGTTAAGCATTACGTTTCCTTACATAAGCATTATATTTGCTTACATGTTAAGCAAACTATTTCCAGCTTTCCATAACTACATTTAGCCTTCCCCACTCCCTGTAAAATTCTTGGTCTTAAGATACCTTGGTTCTTAAGAACCTTAATATGCAACCCAATAAAGGGAGCAGGTGTGTCTCCACTGACACAGTAAACACTGGTTAACTCATTCATGATGAGGATAATTCAGAAAATTCCAATGATAATTTAATTGCACCAAGTATTTGGCAATTTTGCTATTAAGAAAAAAAAATGTATAGGATCAAGAGTGCTTAATCAACAGTTTTAGTAAACTCAGGTCAGGAAACATGGTAGCATAGCCAAACCTTACAGTGTAAAAAGTGAAAGAAAAAATAAAACTGTTTATAAAAATTGAACTTGGACATTAACAAGAATAAGTAACTGTCGATTCCTATTGGCATGGAGTTCTCCTTCAGCTTTCACTTTTATTAAAATAATGTGATCCATAGATTTCCATCTGATCAGATGTCAGGACTTAAAATGAGATTAGAACCCATGAATCTACTGAATAAAAAACCTAAGTTATTCTGCAAGGCTGCTGGTGTACTCTCAAGACTAGACTTGTCTTGCCTTTATACAGAGCAATGTTTCTAAGCAATGGAGACTATGCTTAACTAGAGGAAGAAAAGCCTTGAAAAGACAAGCTTCTTGAGAAACGTTACCTCTGTCAAAAGCCAGGACTTAATCGCTTCAGTTTTAGGCAGTTGGAAATTGAAGCCTTCTTTTCTACATCAATTTTACAACCAACTACAGACTGACATCAGACAATTTTAGTTAAACTGGAGAATTAGAAATTCTCAGGAAAAAAAGTCTTGTCTTTATTTGACAAGCATTTTTTTTTAAACCATAAAAAACACCATCCACCCAAATCCATCAAACAAAATCATTTAGTCTTCCTTCACCTAATTCCTTCCTTTGCACTATGTTTCTCACGACTTTAGTCTTGATTCACAGAGCTCATGTTTATTCATTTAAGGGAGTATTATAGCCAAACCAAAGCTTACTTTGCAATTAAGCAGAAGTTTAACAAAAAGACTATTGGTCTAGTACCTTAATGCCATAACTATAAAAACTATTGTAAAAGTCATGACTTAGTACCATTCAATAATATAAATAATTTTGAAGAGAAATACAATTACTACACAATTGCAAAATAGTTAGATTGTGTTGTATCTACCAACAAGATATGTACAAACTTACGTAGAGCCCTGTTGGCATTCTTTGTTGACTTAAAAAAAAAATGATGGCATTAACAAAAATACAAATTTCTTCTGGAAAATACACTTATGGTGTATTCTTATTATGGTGACATTTCTTAACATTTTAGATGCTCAATAGGGACTTAACACTTTCTCTCAAAATGCGTCTTTCTTTTTTGTTACTGTATGTTATGAACAATTAATGAATGGAAAACAAACAAACAAACAAACAAAAACAACAGTGATCTACTCAAAATAAAAATGGTTGCTTTATATGGCTTATATATTCAGTTTGGTCACCTATTCCTTTCAGATGATGTGGAACAATTCCTTAGCAAGTGGACATTTGACACAGTTACAGGATCATTCAATGAAGCTAGGACAACTACAACAAGCTTACAATTTAACCGTGTGAGTTTCAGCTAAAATTCCTAAACATGAGGATGTTTTTTTTGAAGACAGGCAATTGAAATAGAATGGAATGACTTCTATAGGTCCTAAGCATCCCAAACTCTGCCTGGAACTAAAAGAATATAACATTCAAAAAAAAAAATACATATATATATATATATATATATACAGAATTTACTTCAGGGGAGAATTGGAAGCATTTGGAATAGAAAATAATTATAAGTCTCTCAGGCAAGACTGGGTAACAGCTAACGCTAAATGAAAGTACAGGTGAAAAAAATCCAGTTAACAAGATGGGGGAAAAAACACACACAAAAACTAAGAGACAACCTAACAGGGTCACTGGCATAATGCAAGGCTATATAAACTGGAAGCCTGAATATCAGCATTCTTCTTTTGATCACCATTTCAATCATTTAACATTTGGACTGGCATACACACATTAGAAAAAAGCTGTTGGAAACAACAGTTGTACAGCATTGTTTAAGAAGCACTTTCCATGCAGACTAAAAAAAAAAAAAAAAGTTTGAAGCTAAGGAATCTGAGTCTCAGCAGGCTAGTTCTTTACTTGGGTTAAAGTCCGGAAGAAGGCTGATCCTTAGTCTTTAGATGAATCTTACTCCAAGGGTTTGGATCAAGTTCTTAATAATCATTCCCATCATTGCTGGCAAATTTCAGCAGCAGAGAACAGCATACAAGAGGAGCAAGTAAAGCCACAAGAGCAGAGACGAGTAGTAACCTCATTACATTATGACAGGCACAAAGATATTATGATGGGAATCACTACACACTCACAAGAGAAGCTAGATGATAGGCTATTGTACTGATTTAGAGTTAAAATGCCAACTTTAACAAAAAGCGAAAAGGCAGTAATTCACAAGTGTAAACTGCCTTTACTCTAAATAGAGAATGAAAGTGTGGTACGCTAATAACATCAAAGGAATTTCCAATATCAAAGTGTGTTTTTTAGGAAAACAACCACTTATAAATGCAGAAATATTTACATTTTAGCCTGTTCAAAAGTCTTCCAAAGACATTTGTCTCTATACTGGAAGATTGGTATGAAACAATAAACTTTGTGTCTTTGTTCATAAGCTGTTATACAGAAGGGAATTTTGAGCTTAGTTCCACAGAACTGATCAGTAAGATATTTTCCCCCACTAACATCTACAGAAGCTGGGTAAAGCCCTGAACTGCATGGAAAATTATTTTCTACATACAGTGTTAATACCTGCTTAATAAATATGCAAGATTTGACTTCCAATTGAAAATAAAAATAAAATGGAGACATTAATCTCAGGTATAATCCCAACGACTTCAGTACTTTACCCAAGGATGAATACGGTCCCACCCTCCTTGCTTCTCTTCTAAAATTCACTTATATAAACCTGATATTATATAAACTCAACATGTACTTATCTGGGGTGAGGTCAATACACAAGAAGCGTGTTAAACAGTAAAGGAAGCTCCCTTCAGCACCCCCCTTCAAGACAAACAACACGCCCAGACCCGGAGACAGAAAGCAACTGAGACGCCGGCCCTGGAGCAGGGGCAGGGGCGGGTGGCGAGTTCAGGACCGAGGACAGGGGCAGGGAAGGAGGCGAGTTCAGGACCGAGGACAGGGGCAGGGAAGGAGGCGAGTTCAGGACCGAGGACAGGGGCTCGGGAGCCGAACCGCGGGCACCCAGCGGGGCGGGCGGGGGCAACGGGCTTGTTGCACTCGGGGCAGTGGATCTACTACGGGGTAGGGAAGGACATGGGAAGGGAAGGACTGTAGTCTTCACAGATGAACAATGAGGTAAAGCCATCACTATCCAGAACACTGAATTCCGTGGGAATCAATTTAATCTGTTCTCTCACCAATCTTTCCTTCTCAAGGAAAAAAAAAAAAATCGAGAGGAAAAATAAAGGCAAAAATAAATAAATAAATACACTGAAACAGACCTTCTCCTCAATCCATGACTATTTAATGAAGCCAAATGACAGTTGTAGAGGATAAGAACTGGCAGAGTAATGGCTAGCAAATGCATTATACCCAAAAGCTTTAAAAGATTCAACAAGAATCCCTTTCCCCGTGAAGGGATGCTTACAAAACCCTTCAGCCCTGGGGAGAGCTTCCCTGGCTACTACCTGAGCTGTGGGGCACTCCGTCCCCGTGAAGCCCCCCTACACACACAGAAAACCGAAATGTTGTCTGCACATCTCCCCCTCCCTAGACACAGAAACTGCCCGTGCTCCGGATCGGTGCCACGGGAGGGAAGGAGAGAGGACGCAGCCCACTGGAACCGAGGACCGCCGTTATTACAGAAACCACCGGAGTGGGAAAAGCTACAGAGTGCGAGCTCCATCCCAGCGCCCGCTCTCGTGCAGCCGCCCCCTTCCCTCCCTCAGCCAGCAAAATGCAATGCCTGCTCCCGATGCAGCGGGCCCGGCTCGTATCGCGACTCGCCCCCCGCCCCACCGCGAGGAGAAGGGGAAGGGGGGAAGGGAGGAGCGGGAGAAAAGCGATTTTCCGTGCATGCCTTTGCATGGGAGGCGGCTCCACGCCGGCGAGGTTCCCTCTGGGCAGCCCCTGCGCCCTTGACATGACAGCGGCGATCTGCCTCCTCTCCTCCTCGCTCAGCTGGCTCAGGTCCGCCTCCACGCCGGCTGGGACCAGGCGCTGCAAGGGGGCCGCGGAGCCGCCGCCATCCCCGGCTGCCGCCGCCGCCCCTTCGGGGAAGGCGCCCGGCCCTTCGCCTCCTTCCAGGCTCGCCTCGTTGCCCATGGCCGCCGCGGCTCCCCGCTCTCCTCCTCTCCCCTCGGGCGCAGNCTCGCTGGCTGCCGCCGCGGCTGCCGGGGAGGAGCTGCTCCGGCAGCCGCCCGCCGCGCCGCGTTCCGCCGCCCCACGCAGCGCATGCTCCGGGCGGCTCCCCACGCACACACACACACACACACCCGTACACACACTCACACACACACACACACACACCGCTCCGCCCCACGCCCCGGCCCTTAAAGCCACCGCGCACCCCGCCCGCCTGGCAGCCGGGAGGGATGAAGGGGGCGCGGCGGCCTGCGGGGAGCCGGCTCCGGTGCACAGCCCCGGGGGCTGCCTCCTGTTCCGCTCCCTGCAGTAAGGACGTGCTCCTAAGCGGCTGAGGCTTGACGGAGCTTAGCCCGGCCAAAGCAGCACGAAAGAAGGGAGGGTGGGAGGCACAGCTGGAGGACACCCACCCGAACACCCCCCCCCCACCAAGAGCAGGGCCAGCTAAGGCACGTTGCTCGGGTTGTTGCTTGCAGCTGAGTTTTGAGTGTCTCCATGGCTGGAGATTTCACGGCCTCTCTGGGCCCACGTTCCAGGATTTGACTGCCCTCGTGATGACTGGCTCCAGTATTTCAGTGGCTTTTCAGGACTGGTGAGCCCCAGGCTGGATGCAGTGCTCCAAATGCAGTCTCAGGGCTGCCGAATAGAGAAGAATCCCCTCCTTTAACCCGCTAGCTGCACCCGTGTGACACAGCCCAGCCTGCAGCTAGCGTTCTGCATCGCAGGGACACACTGCTGTCCACCAGGACTTTTTCTGGAAAGCTGCTTGCTGGCCACTCAGCCCCCAGCCTCTGCCAGCACGCAGGGTTGCTGCATCCCAGATACGGGATTTAAGTACTCACCTTTCTTCAACTTCCTGATGTCCCTGCCAGCCCACTCCTTGCTCCCGCCGGTCAGGATCCCAGCAAGCAGCAAGCCCTGTGCTTCAGTGTATCGACCGCTCTCCCCAGCTGGCATCAACCACAGGCTTGCCAAGGGATTATTCCATGCCTTTGCCCAGATAATTAATGGAGACATTAGATACTGCTTGTCACAAAGGTACAACTACTAACCTTGCCACCAGTTGGACTAGGAGCTGCTAACCACAACCCATTGGAGCCTGACTCTTCAGTCTATTTTTCATCTGCTCTACAGGTCTCACTAATTTGGCTCCACTGACATTATGGGAAGTCGTGCTGAAAGCCTGATGGAGCATGATTTGCCTGCGGTGAACACATGCTGGCTGTTCCCAATCACCTTCTTGTCCTTCATCTGCTTGGACAGGGCTTGCAGGAGGATTTGCTCTGTAACCTTCCCAGGAAGGGAACTAGCCAAATTAGGCTGACTGGCTCGGTGTTCTCTCGTGGAGATCCCCTTCTCGCCCTTTGTGAAGACGTGTGCAGTGCTTGCCCTTTTCTGGTCATTAGGAAACTTTCCCAATGAGTTTCTGAAAACGACAGAAAGTGCCCCTGCAGTAGCATCAACCAGCTCCCTCAGCATCCTTTGATCCAGCCCATCTCAGTCCCATGAGCTTCTGTATGGCCAAACAACTGAAGTGCTCCCTAAGTCTAGCTGACTCTTAATACAGATAATGCTTCCCTCTCACATAGTCCGCTGCTAGGCTAAGGGACCTGGGAGACTACAGGACAAGCCCTACCTGTAAAAGCCATGGCAAAGAGCCACTAAGTACCTTGCCTGCCCTTTCTATATCCTTCGTCACTAATTTTCCTGTCCTACTGATTGGGGGCCATTTTTTTTCCTATAGTCAAATCCTCCCTAAAGATCTTACTAAGTTTTGGCTCTAACCAACACATTGGAATATTCAAAATAAACACCTAGATCTTCACAAATAACAGTTGTTTTCGCTACAAGGATGTGATAGCATTTGGTGTCCTTGTTGTCTCCTTCCGTACCACCATTACTACAGAACCTACTCTAGAAATGTATGTAGATCATCTCCCAGCATGACCTCTGTAAGGATGCCATCCAAATATTTACAGTACATTTGTATCTCAACAATCAGAGACCATTTTTTTCCAGTACTGGTTCACAATAAATGATTACATTAGTAGCAGCTGGGGGCTTTCTACTTTGCTCTCAAGTGACTTTTAAGTTAGACTTCAGAAGAAGAGCACAGGAGACAACATGATAAAGCACAGAGGGAAAATCCTCTAAATGGAGAAGCGTAACGTGAGCATAAGTAGATGCCTGTTCACATGGTTTTCTACGTAAAGACATCACAGAGGCCTGTGACACACACCACACCTGGACACAGGCAGATTTACGTGGCACGTGAAGTAAAGATTAAGGGTTTTAGAAGGAGGCAATTACACGCAAATACACACACATCTCTGTTCATTTAGCACATAAGAACGTGCAAAGTGCTGCTGCGTGGAAGAAGGAAAATGCACAACAAAGATGGGGAGAGAGAGATCTCACAGGTGAAAGCATTTGGTTTTAATGACACATACTGACGTAAGCATTCACGTATACTTAAGTATACATATATAATTAAAAAGATTCTGTGGAGGGTGGTATTCGTCTCCTTTATCTAGGTATTCTGGAAGCTTAATACATTCCCAAATGCAATTTTTCTTAAAATACAAAAATAAAAATAAAAAATCAGCTTCTTTATTCAAAGACAAAATAGGTAACTAGAGAGCATTGACACAGATCTAGAAATTGTGTTCTGTTTAAAAACAGATGGTGTATGTCAGATTTAGATGCAGACAAAACAAGTAAGAACAAAACGCTCGAGTCCCTCAGTAAAACAATTAAAACTGGGGAAATAGAAGCTTTGCTCGTGCTTACTGATTGAAACTACGTACACTGCTCCTGTTTCACTGTTAATGGGACCTGAGATAGAGCAAGGGAGGAAAGAGACATATAATGTGTAAGGAAGTAAGCTGAGCCCCTGTGGAGAGGCAGGATGAGACATGACCTTCAGTGGGAAGTTCATGATTGGCTTCACTGGACCAAGGATGTCACCTTAAAATGATGATTTCAAATATCTGAGGGATTTTTGGGGAAACTGGCTCTTTACACAATTCTGTGACATTTACCTTTTGTTATGAAACAGCATGAAATCAATAGTTATCTGTCCCAAACGTCCCAGTGCAGGCCTGTTTTCCCTACACCCCATCATTTCCACATCTTTCTTTCTTCCTATACACTTCTCACTGTCCAAAAGCGACACCAACTCTCCCATTTTAGCGTTACTAATGAAATTCAGAAACTAATGAGGCGTAACACTCCATTGTGTCAAGGAAAGAAAAGTTATCAAATGAATCAGCCTTTTTGCTCAGAAGTCATAATGTCTAACTTGTAGGAACCAGCTTGGTGGTATCAGGCTAAATACTTTTTTTAAAAAAATATATATATATATTTTCTTAATCACTGTCACTGGCAAATATGATTAAAATCCTTCAGAGATAAAGTCTCTTAAAAAGTGCATGCAGATTAGAAGTCTGCCTATAAATTTAGAGGGAGAAATACAGAAGCAAGTTGCCTTCCCTTAGATAGCAGATAACATAAAAAGGGTAATCGTGAACAGAGGCAAACCCAGCTATCCTCTCAGGGCTCGCTACAGTTTTTGTAATGCTTTCATTGTATCTATCTGATTCCAAACTAGATCAATACAATCCACAAACACTGATATATTTTAGACCTTCGAGTCCACGCATGGTATTATTATCCCAGCAACACGAAGGTACGGGATATTTTGAGGTGGTGTAACTTCATTCAGACTAAGGACTGAACTGTATGAGGAACACAGCACTTTCACCTGGGCCTGAACCGCTCTGGCATGCAAACCAGACACAGCACACCTCCGAAGGAGCAAGTCCAACCCGGAGCTGAGTAGGCAGAAGCAACACAAGGAGATTTGTTCATCTTTTGCCAGTGCCGAATCTGATCTGGGGCAAGGAAATCTCAGCTGAGTGTGTACCTTCAGCACTACAATGAGCGCTCAAAGTTAATTCGCTGATTAACAAGACTGGAGACATCCAATCTTCTCATCAGTAGTCTACTTAGTATGGACGTACTTTTTACATTTTTAAGGGGAGAAAAAGCCACATAGTGCATAGAATTTGAAGAAGTAATGCTAAGATCATCAGAAGGAATAAGAGGTCAGTAACACCTTGGCATGAGCTGCCAAAATGGGAGAGGATGGAAAACTCTCACAGCTTAATGATATGCCTGGCATGATGCCCAGATAAATGTGAAGAAGAATGTGCATTAATTACTAGCGATTAATGGGAAGCCATACTCATCACTAACACAAAGCAAGGTAAAGTTAAAGAGCAGCCAGAATTTGGATAAGCATATTTAAAAAAATTTACACATTAAAGACATCAGATTCTAATGTGTACAAATACCCAGCTAAATGTTACAGTACCTCTCTCAGAGTTACCTATCCCATTTTAGAGATAGAGAGGCTGTGGAGGGTACTTTGAGTTTAGAAGAGAATGCTAAGAAGCAGCCCTGAATTTGTTCCATCTGCTATACAGAATGAGCAATGCCTCTTAATGATAGCTCTTTCCAGACAGCTAACACAATATATTTGATAAATATAATTAAGTATATAAAAATAAAGGAAAATAAGGAATTCCCTAGTTGAGTCAGCTGCCCAACTGTGCTTGCCCTCCTATCCTCTTTACCTTCTCAGGATGCAAGTGAGCATACTGCACCAGAGATTAAATAAAGGTGGTGGAAGAAAGCAAAGTCACGGTAAATCAATACACTGAATGGAATTCATCCAATGCAAAAACCTGATGAAGTTTTTAAAGGGTGAAGTTAAAGAGTATGAATCTATATTCTAAAAAATGTTGTGCAACACTTAGAAAGTAATACTTTATTCAAATATGACATACTTTATGTCTATACAAGCACATAAGCCAAAAAAGAAAAAAAAAACTACACATCTGTATGTTCACCTGTACTATTAGGCAGGCCACTGGTGCAGTAAATTACTAGGAAGCTCATCAGTGCAGGTTACATGAGATACCTATTAAGGAGTGGCAACAGATGCACACACAGTCTGCACTAAATGGCTGCACACTCTAAAACAAGAACATGGGAGAGTAAGGCTTCTTCTCTCACAAGTACGATTTCTGTATTAAAACTACTCTCATCTATGAAGCAGCCAAAATTTGGCTGAGGACTGCATAGCAAGCATTCAAGATCATAATGAATTTCCAGTCTCACCTTACTAGCCACCAAAACAACCAGTAAAGGGTCATAACAGGCTGCCTTGCAAAGCACTATCTATGCTCCATTCAAATACGTACTACTCATCTCTCCTCATGCAGAATTTTCCATTCCGTCACTTTGTACATGCACGTTGAGAATCCAAAGGAATAGTGACTTACCCTGTTCCAAAGATCCTGCAAAAACACCCACTTAAGGAAAAAAAAAAATACTTAAAGGATGAATGGAACATAAAGGCTTCCAGGTAAGAGAAAACACCCTGGACAGAAATATTTGCAGCTCTCTAGAGTTCCTGAATTTCTGTTTTCTTGGGATACACTGCACTCTGACACAACACCATTAAAGTTACAATAGCCTATTTATTATTAAACAACTTATGAACTGCAGATACTTTAATCTCATTATCATCAGTCCAACCAATACAGTATTAGTAAGCGCTCTTTATCCCAGAGAATAGCCAGTGTGTAGACACTTGTCTGAATTATCCCAGCAATCTTACAACCAGATTTGCTTGCTTAAACAAAACAGGAAGGTCTGCCAACTGCCTACAGTGCAGCAATGCTGATACGCTCGCAATATGGACTCCCACATTATAGTTTAGTCACAATGTTAAAAATCTTGTGTTTATTTGCAGTCAGTACTCCTAATACACAAATAGTGATTTGCATCTTGAACTGAAGAATGGGGCAAAAAAACCCTTCATCGCAAGGCCTGCATTCTAAACCACCCTCAACAACAACAGTATGCAGTTTTGGCCTGCTGTTCTCCAGTTGTTTTCTCTAATTTGAGTTTGTCCAGCTGCAGCAGTTGAGTACAACTCACAGTGTTGCAAACATCATCATTAAGAGCTCAAGTCTGATTTGCTCGTACCAGGAAACTGTCATAACTGGGATTATTATAATTTAACAGCAAAAGTAGTCAATTAGGAAGAACCTAGGGAAAGATCTGAGCTGTCACTAGCATCAAATTATGATAGATCACATTAGAATAAAGTAAAACAAGTATGCATCAGTAAGCATAACAGAGAGATTCTCAGGATCTGTCTCTCAGGACTGTTATTGGTAAAAGAAGAGGGTTGAAAGTTTTAATTGCCTTAGCAGTTCTCTCTTTCATGCTCAGAACACAGTAGGTACTCAAACTGAAAAGTGCATAGCGTAAATTGAGGGAAGTCTGCTTCCCTCTATTGGGTTATATATGGGCTAAGAGTCATTAGGACTATCAAAATATAGTTCACTTGATTTTGTACAAAAAGCTTACTTAAAATGGGATTCTGGAGATGAAATCTGCTTTACTGTAAGTATCATATATAACTAAATATTGGCCAAAGCCACCACTTCCAAGGACAAAAGATGAAGACTAAACACCCGAGTCCTTCTTTAGGAGCTCCCATATGGAATGACATGTAGGGATGTTACCGACAGTATCAACAGTTCCAGTGGGCACTGCCTGTTGCTTTCAGGCAGCAAGTGATGCATGGTTCACCATGCTAAATACATGAGCAAGGGTTTTTTGACATGAACTACCAACTGGCTCTGTGGTACAATCAAAGAGAAAAAAGAAAAGGCCTTTTTACCTATAAAGTCCTCCTTAGAATGGGGTCTGGATTTTGCTTACTACATGCAAAATAAATATCAGTCTTTATCCCAGAAAGTACAGATATTCAGGACTAAGAAAGTTTACCCTTCTCTCCAGGTATATACTTAGAACTTTATACTCTTGACACTAGAAGCAGCTCCCAGCTCATAAAGGAACACACAAAAGCAAAGCTACATCCCAAATGCCTTGATTTTCACCTTAGTCCAAATACAGTCTTAGAACGGGTGGGAAGGAACTTCTGGAGGTCACCTGGTCCACTCCCTGACTCAAAACAAGGCCAACATAGATTAGGTTGCCCAGATTCTTTTTCATTCAAGTTCTGAGTATTTCAATGGGTGGAGATATCAACCTCTCTGGGCAACCTCGTATCTAATCAGAATTTATTTTTTTGCAACTTTTCTCAGTTACCTCTCAACCTTTCACTATGCATCTTGGGGATTAGTAAGGCTCCATTTTCTCCTACAGACCACTATTTACAGAGGGTCTGTAACACACGCCCACCATAATGTCACCCGTGCCAGCTTCCCCTCTGATCCTGACCTGCAAGCTCTCAACTGCGCTCTTGCCCACACCACAGTGGAGCTACGTATAATCGAGCTGCTCCTTCACATCATCAGCAATCCCCTTTCTCTTCAGCTTTACCTGTCTTTCTTAAAGACTTTGTATCCATCTGTCTCAGGCACGTGAGTGCCTCTGCTAAATCTCAGACGTTCCTGTGATCTCGTGAAATAAGCACCTGCCCCTACCCAAGCTTCTCCCCTTCAGCAGCAGGATTGAGGACATCACCTGGACTCCCATGCCCTTCACCTTAGACACCAGAGCCATCTGGTTCCTCTTGCTAGCCTCATCATCTTCCTTGGCAGTGTCACTGGTGCCTGTGTGGATGAGCATGCAGTGGAGTACATAAATAGCACAACACTTTTCTCTCATTTAACACAGATCTAACATCACACAGGCCACCACGCTAGAGCATAGTATCCAGTACTTTAAAATATAAAATATTATTTCTGAAATAATAGTTATCACTGCTATGTGCAGCTTTCATTACAATCTTACAGCTTGTGCAGCAATACCTTTGCATGTGGTATAATCTCCATCTCAGAAAGAGAACTTCGTGTACTATACTTCCAGTGACTTCACAAAAAAAAAGTATTTGTTGACTGTGTGCCAGGGTCTTATTGTAATGAAATAAACCACTATAAAATTCTTTTTTTTTCCCCACAAACCCATGCTTCCTATACTCAGTAAACTTTTCTAACTCTCTTAACAATACTACTTTCTTTAGATAATTAAGCATGTTGCAATGGCTTCTCTCATCAGACAGTATAGCAGTCACTTTTTCCTCACTAGGTAGCTAAACCTAAAAGCTGATCCAGAACTTAGGAAGCTAAGAGCTTCTGCTGTTAAAGGGACTTTGTTTTACCTCAGGAAAACTCAGAGGCAGCCACTAGAAGCTAATGACTGCATACCTTTGGTTAGGAGGCCTGCTGTTATATGGGGATAGTGACACTTCTTACTCTAACAGCAGGGGGTAATTAATGCTTTCAGAATTTTTAGCACTCAAATATTGCTCACTCCATGCAAAATAAACATCAGCCTTTATCCCAGAAAGTGTATCTATTCAGGTGTATGGAAATTAAACCACTAAAGTGGTAAGGTCTATAAAAACATCTGACAATTTTCTGTGACAGACATTCCCAAATTAATTCTACACTACCTAATACACACATCGCCATTAATTTAAATAAGAACACTGTATAAATCTGATGGCACAAGGAAGCCACTAGCTGCTTATTCTGAGCCCATCAGCTAGTCAAAGCTATGCTAACTTACAGATATTTTCCCTAAGTCCTATAAGTTAGTGTAGACATACCTTCATTCCAGAATGCAAACTCTTCCTTTCTACTGTTGTACATAGTGTTATTTCATATATCCCAATGCATAAACCAACCAAATTCCAACTTAAAATTAATCTGAGGAGAACAACATAGTTGGTTTCCTTCTTAATGAAGTGGTCTTTCTTCTTTCTGTTTTTTTTTTGTTGTTGTTGTTGTTTTTTTGTTGTTGGTTTTTGTTTTATTTTATTTTATTTCTCTACTCTAAGTATTTACTTCTGAGCTTAAAAGACAGTTAGCATTCTTTGAAAAGCTCTTTTCCATTCCATGCCTTTTTTTTTCTTTTAAGGACACCCAGAATGCAAGGACATCTAGTTTGTAATGATATTTCATTAACGCTGTTCAGCGTAAAAGGCAAAGACAAGAAATAGGAAAAGTGATAAGCTGAGCGTGCCAGTACACAAACTCTAATGAGCAGTAGGCAATGAAGACAATAAGAAAGCCCAGAACTCTTAGGTCACTGATGGATGGGCCACTGAAGGAACCACTCAAACAATCTTGGAAAGGTTAAACCAGAGGTTTGCAACTTATAAGAATGGAGACAAGATTATCGTGAGTGTGATGAGAAAAATAATTATTATGGAGTATTTGAGGTGGACTGTGGCAACATGCAAAACTTATTATGGGACACTTAAGGAAAGGATCAACAGCAAGAAAAGGGAGGATCAAGGCTGAAGGGGAACTAAAACATGGGAAAACAGAAAGGAGGGGGAATAGAAATGTGGCCAGGTACACGTAAACACATCTAAGTGTTTAAGAGTCCCATTGTAGTTGGAGGAGAGCCAGTCCATATATCATAAAGGGGGAGTCAGGTGAACAACAGATGGGATTCAGTTGCATAAACATGTTACGTTCTACTTAGACTTCAGTTGACAATGCATAGAGATGCAGGTCTCCTATAAATCCTCAGTCATATATGCCAGCCACATGTGCATGTCTGATACTGCAAAGCGTAGTAAATAGCATTACACACCTACATGTGGGCACATGACTCATGGGGAGAGCAGTGTATACTTCAGAAAGCTAATTAGCTTGGTGTAAGTTTCCATTAACTAAACAGAAAGCCAGAGAGCCAGCTTGCTTAAAATTTAGATGTCTCCATGCCTTCAAACTGAATCTCAGTTTCAGTGTCTTCTTAAAAGGCAAAGCTTATAAACCTTTCTTATAAACATTCTCTTCTGTTACAGCCCAAGCCCCTGGCCTATACGTCTACTGCAGGTAACACCTGGAGTTAAGAACACATTCTAAGCTTCACAAAAAAATCTATGTAACAGCTTGAGACGGGCAGGGAAAGGACTGCATGAACTGTTCAAGGTTGAAGGAAATATTATTTCTGAAAAAATGATCAAGCCATTCACAGGGCTACATGGCAGAAGCACATTTTTACAGAATTTTTGGAATTTTCACAGAATCACAGAATGCTTGAGGTTGGAAGGGACCTCTGGAGGTCATTTTGTCCAACCCCCCTTCTCAAGCAAGGCCACCGAGAACTGGTTGCCCAGGACCATGTCCAGGTGGCTGTTGAGTAGCTCCAAGGATGGAGACTCCTCTATGGTCCGATAGTTTGGTGGGATACTGTTAAAAAACCTTGACGTTTCACAGTAATATAGCACTGAAGTCACAGGCATGCCTATGATCTAACTCAGCTCTACAGTTTCCCAAGGCAGCGGCAACAACAAAAACCAGTCACTTCAGACACTAGACTGTAGAACACCAGCAAACACACGAGGAATAAAAATATCCAGCTCATTTCCCTCATCATCCTGATTCTTACATAAAGTATCTAGCTAAATACATAGCTAAATCACAAAGAGTTTAATTTTTTAAAATACTCTAATCCAGTTGAATGTAAACCTCACCCACTCAGGCTCAACTATTTTTTTTATCGTACCCACTGATTTTAGCCTCTCGGATCAGTTCTCACCAACAGAAACAGAATTTCCAAGTTATCAAAGCTCCCTCATGTAGCACAGGGATGCTTAAAGTTGCAGCAGATTTAGTGAAACTCCTTAACAGTTCTTGAAGTCTTTTGGACTAATTCATGCAAAGGAGTTCTGAAGATATGAAGACAGACAAACCCACAATTTCAGCTAAAACAAGCAAATATTCTCTCCCACACAGATCCTCTCTCTCTCCTTTCATCTTTTCCCTCCTCCTTCCCTGCCCTGGAGTATCTACAAGTCATCGTTGCTTCTACCTATAATTCCCTTAACACCCATACTACATTTACAAAAATACAAGTAAAAATAAAGTGTAACTCAGAAGCCACGGAAAGAAGAGAATCAAAGAGCAGCAGAGCACTCCCCCCAGGTTCTGGTGGAAGAAGCCAGGTATGATCTTACTGAGTTCTAAGCTGTGCCTACTACCACAGCATCTTTGACAGTCCTATGATTGTAGAGAAGTCTAAAATATTTTATCATAAAAATAATAGGTTTATGCAACGATTTAGAGAAAATGCAAACTTACAGGATCTATATTAAATAAACTGATGTTTTTCCTTTCTTTCACATTCTTCCTTTTGACCGAGAAAACTGATTTTTAAATCTAAGATTCATTTTTGCAAAATGTGATTTAAATGTTTTTTAGCCCTTCCAGCAGGATACTTTCTGAGTTTGCCTGCAGTAAAAACATAATGGAAGAAGTGCCCTATAAACTGAATTATTTTCATCTGTGATAAAGAGATAAACCTCTCCCAGTTTTATTTACATACCAATATTTAATAGTCAAATTCAAGTATGTTTGCTATTAACTATGTACACAAGACCTAAAAATTCACAAAGTAACAGAAACAACTCCAGAGAAGTAAATTAAAACTCCTAGGAGACCACGCTGTAACAACCTCCGGTAGTCTCATGTTTGAACTTCTAGCCATTTCTGTATTTTCTTTGTTTTGCATAATCCTGGCTCAGGGCTTCCCTAAGGACTAGCTATTTTTTAATTTATTTATTTTTTAAAAGCCCTTCCCAGCTAAGTCCCTTCCCAGCTCCTCAGCAGATGTTCTTGACTCACTTGCCTCTGGTAAAGCTATGGACTTGCTGAATTCTTCAGCTGATAGAAACCTTTTCTCTGCTACTGTAGGGATCACACAAATACCTTATTTATGCCCTACATTTATGCCCTAACATTTATGCCCTAAACATAATACATTTAAGCCCTAAACTACCCAGGACACCAACTAAGCAGTTATCCTCGTCCTCTAATTTCCTATAGGCACCGAGCAAAACCATAGGAAGCTTGAGCAGGAAAAAAAAAAAAAAAAAAGATTTATACAAAAAAGCAGTAATGAAAAATTAGTGTCCTTGGCCAGAACACTGTATGCATAAGCACATAAGCCATCCCTTACAGGATCAACAGACTTGCATATAACATTAAAAGAAGAGTTTCAAAGGTCTGTTCGGTTCCAAACTCCCACTCTCCACTCAGCCTCTATTGGTTTGTATTGAAGAATTCTCATTGTAGTTTTGTATTTAAGAAAATTGTTTGTAAATCAATTGTCAGCAGTCTAAGGCTTGGTGTCCTTAACTAATTTGGATCAAAACTGAATTTGTGGTACAAATGTACTACTTCACTGATACAATAAATAGCAAATAAAATACTTCTTCAGCAGATGTTTTCAAGATCCTAGAAATTTCTAGAATTAGCAGATATCTTCAACAGTGAGGCTCATACTGCTTCCCAAAATATCAAAATACTTTACTTGACAGTATTTTTAAGATCAATTTTTCCTAAGTACATGAAACATCAGCAACGGGAAACAGTAGCATTACCAATTTGACTAACTGGATAGCGTTCTTCTGTGTACACTTACAAATAATATTACATCACAGTTAAAACTGCAATAGTAGGGTTGGAGCTATTTTTCTTCAGTTTTTGTTCCTAACTTTGTTTGTTCTTATAATTGTTCCTTCTTTCTCTTCTCCATTTCTGAAGTAAAAGTTTGAAGGACAATTATTTTGCTGTTGATGAACACCCCAGAGAAACATCACTCTCTCCATAGCATCAAGTCACGTTTTAATTGTTTATGTATAGCTAGTATATATAACGCCCTCACATAAAGCCCTCACATAACTGCTGATCCCCCTCTTAGAGAACACAGCCAGAAAAAGGTAATCCAATAGAAATAGAACACTTAGCATAACCCGAAAATTTAGTATACCTTTTCAAAATGCCAGCTAATGTAGCTGATAATATTTCCCACTGGGACAAGCAAAAGAGCCATACAAATGGTGTTTAATTATAACTTATTATCTACTATTAACCTATTTTATAAAACACTGAATTATGAGAGATTACGTTATACAAGACTACAGCCCCCTTTAATGTCTATGAAGATAAAGAGTATTTGCACTGTTTATCTGTTTTCTAATATATGATTTTTACGTACCAGTCTGGACTTCGGATATTTTTGAAAGAATAAGTATCTCCTAACAACACACTAATTTTCACTTCTTTGCTAAAA
The DNA here is from genome assembly GCA_013399115.1 of Anseranas semipalmata. Lineage (NCBI taxonomy): Eukaryota > Metazoa > Chordata > Aves > Anseriformes > Anseranatidae > Anseranas > Anseranas semipalmata. The sequence continues at coordinate 136,093 of VXAA01006392.1, forward strand.
GTATCTTTCCTTCCACAGTTTAAAAAAGTGGTGATCAAAAGTACTATCACTTAGGAATTCCACTAAGGAGATGTAGAACAAAAGACGAGGTAGTTGCTACTAGTAACTGTTCAGGTCCTGAGATGTGGCATTTTTTTACAGAAATAGTACTTACATTCATAATTCAATATAGAAAAGGTACTCAACATGAAAAGTTATGAGTAACAGAAGAATTGCTTACCTTAAAGGTCAGCTTTCCTTGCGATCTTGATTTTTTTGTTTTCATAGCTAGTGGCTCCAGGTAGTATAGAATGAGAATTGCCTGTGTCCCTGTGAATGTCCAGAGCAAGGAGGTTAGTCTGTGATATATTGGTCTCTCTAATCTCTTCATATCCTCCCTGGCGCAACTGAGTATTTTGTCTAGCTCTTAATACTGAACAGAGATTGCAAAATCAGTGATTCCAACTAAACGCAGCGACAGAGTAATTTGAATCCACATACTGTTTTATAATGTAACCCTCTTATACAAGGTTTAGCCTAACCAAGATATATTTTACAATGAAAGCCATTATTTTCAGGGCTGGGATATACCATAGTGTTATTCCCTTTGATTGTCCTTGACTATTTTATTATGCAATTTTTTAAACAATCCTTTTTAATGTAGAAAACTGTCAGTAATATACTTAACACAGTTACAGGCAGCACGTGAACAAAAGGATGTAAAATATAGCTGGCTCTGATCCCAAAGCTTTTTGCCACGTGCCCCACTGTCACACACATAAACTGAATTCTGGACAGCTGCCAGTGGCCACTTACCTTTCTGTCTGAGCTGTTGTCTAACCTCTCTGATAACTACTGTTCCTCAAGCAAGCTAAGGAAATGAGCTGGAAGAGAGTTGGGATTTCTCATTTAGTTAGCAACATATTTGGACAGACTGTTTTTATCAGCGTCATATAGAGCTGAAAAACCTTTTTTTTTTTAACTAGCAAAATATGTTTGTTTTCTTCACAATAGCTTTCTCAAATTATTTGCCAACTTCTGCAGATTTTTAAATTCATTGACGGGAAAAAGCTTTGTAATATCCAGAGTCTAGTATTTTTTCCTCATTTTTTTTTTCTCAGTTCTCTGTTAGTAGAATTGAAAAGAACAAACCCAGACCACAGCTGGAATGAGCTGACCTAGCATGACTGCTTCTGAAAGACCAAAGCAGATTACATCACATGAGGATTACAGATTAAGATTACTGTGCTGATTGTGTGAATGCCTATAAAGAGTTCAGATATTTTTTCTTTATTATAACTTTAGCATATTGGAGGGCTTACTCTATATTGTTTGCGATGTTTCAAGAGAAACGGAATTTAGAGTGACAGTTGTTTTTTTTTTTTTATCTTTTTAAATGAATTTCTAACAACTGCCCTCATACAAATCTGTAATAGGCATTATACATTCTATATAGATCTTAAGAAACTCCTATAGACAGAAAAACAGTTTTGGAATAACTGTCCCCAGGATGAGATTCAAAGGAGGTAGCTTCTGTTTCCACCATGACACAAAACTGTCTGCATAACCAGTGCCTGATCCTTTACAGCCAGATATCCTATTGCTGAAATACCTTTAAAGTCTGACCATGCTTTCCATTATGTGCAAATATACCCATATGTATATACATGTATATAAAACAAACAAAAACCTGCACTACACATACATGCAGGCAAATTGTCCATTAATGTACAAAAATCATTTAGATATTGTGAAAATTCCTATAAAAAGTTATATTATTTTCTCCAATCATACAGTTGATGCTTATTTTAGGCTACTACAAAGTAAAGATACTTACTTTTGTTTTCCTCTAACTCTGTTAGTGACTTTTCAATGTATCCCACAACCACATGCAAAATAAGTAATACTAAAATTTATCTACATAGGCAAGGGAAATTTTGTCCTTGCTTTCTGCAAGTGACAGCTCCTCCAAATCATTCACACTGCATTCATGTTATGTTTTAACACAGCTGAGCAGAGGAGAAATAGTTTGAAGAAAGTTTCTAATTGTCCATTATTATACAAGTCAGATAATTGATTAGTTGTCTCCATTGACTGAAGCTATCAACTTTGGATTGGAAACCTGAAACTTAAGATGATAGGTTTTCTCAACAGTCTCCTGGCCAGTTTGATCCTTAAATTGATGTTGAAACTAGTAACACAGAATTGGTTTTCAGGATCTGCTGATTTCCTTTCTCTGGAGTTGAAGTGTTTTTATGCATTTTCCTGGCCTCAAGTTTGGATCAATACTATAGTCCTGTGCGAGGGAAATGGCTGTCACCTTGGCACGTTCAAGTTGGTTGTGGTTAGCTATCATGTCTGTCACACTTCGCAGAGTGAAAGCAATTTTCTTCAGGTCTGTATCTTCTCTGCAATGGCCGTAACTGACCACTAAAATAAGTAGAAAATAAAAAAGTGTGAAATCAAGATAAGCAAAAAAACAGTTAAATTTGCAAATACAATGCATCCAGTATCTTTAAAGTCCTGACAGAAGTATTAGCAAATGTAGACCAGAATCAAATGTATACATTGTATAACTTGTGTCCAAGAAATTCAGCTCCTGAAGTAACACATCTGTGGAGGACCCACAATGGAGCAGGTTTATCCCAAAGCTGGAGATGAAAGTGTAAGGAAGATGGAGTGGCAGAGAGGAGTGGTTATGAACTGACCACAACCACCCATTCCACATCTCTCCTGCACCGCTTGGGCTGGAGGAAGTGGAGGAGTCAGAACAAAGGAGTGAAGTTGAGTTTGGGAAAAAAAGGTGGGAGATGATAGTATTCTAGTTTTTGTCTTTATTTCTCACCATCCAACTCTATTTTAATTGTCAATAAATCAAACTAAATTTGCCCAAAGCGAATCTGTTTTGACTGTGACAGTAACTGGTAAATGATCTCTTTATCTTGACCCACAAGGTGTTTTCCTCTTGTTTTCTCCCCCTGTCCTGTTGAGGAGGGGGAGAGAATGGCAGGGTGGGCATCTGGCAACCAGATAAAGCCAACCCACCACAATACTCCACTGGTATCTATTCATTAGTTACAGGACAAAAAACTCAGTGGAATCACACATTATGTGCGGTATACCACTCATAATCTAATAGAAATTGCATTATCTTAAATTAATTTACAGCATGTTTTGTTCATGTAAACGGTAACACACTTATTTATAGCCTTCAGTATTTTACTTCTCTATACAGCACATGAAGACCTGTTTCAGTCTTCACTATATGATGATATATCAATGTTTATCTAGCAATATAGAATAGAATAGAATAGAATAGAACAGAACAGAACAGAACAGAACAGAACAGAACAGGTCAGTTGGAAGGGACCTACAAAAATCATCTAGTCCAACTGCCTGACCACTTCAGAGCTAACCAAAAGTTAAAGCATATGAGTAGAGGGCATTGTCCAGATGTCTCTTGAACACTGACAGGCACAGGGCATCAACCACCTCTCTAGGAAGCCTGTGCCAGTGTTTGACCACCCTCGTGGTAAAGAAATATTTCCTTCTATCTAGTCTGAACCTCCAATCTATCTAGATCCCTCTGCGAGGCCTCTCATCCCTCCAGGGAGTCAACAGCACCTCCCAGTTTAGTATCATCTGCAGACTTGCTGAGGATGCACTCCAATCCTGCATCCAGATCATTGATAAAAATATTGAACAGGACTGGGCCTAGACTTGAGCCCTAAGGAACACTGCTGGTGACCAGCCAGATGTAGCTCCATTTACTACACCACTTTGAGCTCTGCCATTGAGCCAGTTCATCATCCAGTGTAGCATGAACCTGGTCAACTCACACTTGGATAGTTTGTCTAGAAGGATGCTGTGAGGGATGGTATCAAAGGCCTTATTGAAATCCAGAAAGATTATATGCACCACCTTCCCTTCATCCACCAAGCGGGTGACCTTATTCTAGAAGGAGATCAAATTACTAAGGCAAGACTTTCCCTTCATGAACCCACGTTGACTATGCCTGATAATACCTTTGGTCTTTAAGTGCCTTTCAATATCCCCCAGGACAATCTTCTCCGTAACTTTTCCAGGGACTGAGGTGAGACTAACAGGTCTGTACTTTCCAGGGTCTTCTCTCATGCCCTTTTTGAAGATGAGTATAACATTGGCTAGCTTCCAGCCAGCAGGGACCTCCCCAGCCTCCCATGAGCTTTGGAAAATTGTTAGTAAATTTACTATGGAAGCCAAACTGTAAGCAGCCAAGTTCAGACTTGCATCTGAAATATTAGTATTCATAACTGGTTTCTCTGTTCACACAATGAATTTAGACTGCTGGACTAATGGAAAAATATTTTACACTGCTTACAATTAGCTTGTGGGATACACAAAAGATATTACTGAATAAATTACTTCCTGGCCCTGATGTTGTGGTGGGTTTACCCTGCTGGGCAGCTGAACTCCACCACAACCGCTCTCTCCCTCCCCCTCCTCAAAGGAAGAGGGGGAGAAAAAAAAACTCACAGGTTGAGATAAGGATAGTTTAATTAGA
>VXAA01006392.1:149674-231068 GCA_013399115.1 Anseranas semipalmata
GCCTGACCTCTTCAGAGCTAACTAGAAGTTAAAGCATATTAACGAGGGCATTTTCCAAATGCCTCTTGAACACTGACAGGCACAGGGCATCAGCCACCTCGCTAGGAAGCCTGTTCCAGTGTTTGCATGTCTCTCTGATCTCTGTAAGACAGACCCCAATTTCAGTGACAAAATAAAGAGTTGCATACTAATATTAACAGCTTAGAAACGGAGTACCACAATCAAATATTATAAACAGAGAAAGATTGTAGAGATCAGAAAGGTCTTTAATATGCAGAGGATGGGGTAGATTAATTTTACTCTTGACTATGCTAGGCTGAATTTGTAACTTCAATTCAGCAACAAGAACTTTTAATTTTTCCTTCCTTGGGCACTCTTAGCACTTTACAGTTAAGATGAATATTTCCTGGATCAGATACCACAGAGTGAATAAAATACCATTCTGTCTTGCCTACCCAAACTGCATTACCCCCTGTATGACATTAAATACTACACATTTTCCTCTCTACAAAGGTTTATCAGTACTTGTGAGAAGCCCTTCTTGCTGTTTACCAGCCTGGCAGATCTATATACTTTCCACTTTTAAACACATACCAAGTATTTCCATCTTCTGTTCTAAACAGTTTCAGAAATAAGGAGATATTGAAGTCCAAAAAGTGTTAGCAGGTGCTTAATGTGGATTTCAAGCTAAGCCTAAGGCTTCAAGAAGGCAACACAGGGGAAAAAAATCCTGTTTACAAACAGCATTGAACACTATTGTAAGAAATAAGACATACCTTTTTTTTGAAGAAAAAAAAAAGTATATTGAGAATAATTAAATTATAGCGTTATACTAAATAAAAATTGCACATTGTCTTTCTGAAAAGGGGCTAGCTAGCTAAATGGAAGTCTGGATGTACTGGCAGAAAGATTTTGACAGATAAGAAACTGAACTGAATAAAGTGAATGAACATTCTATATTTAACTGTACTGTCATAGGCAGACACTCAAAAAATCATAAGCCAGGGACAATAAATCATGAGACTTTAAAAGAAAATAAAAGGGAAAGTAAGAAAAGAACTAATGAATTTTAAGACATTTTATAGATTGGATTATTTTTATTTCTGATCTGATTTGAACGTCTAAGAATGATGATCTTGGGATTTTCTCCACAACCTGAAGGGCAAAGGACAAAATAAAATCTTGAGGACTGATAGCACTATGAATCTCCTAACATGCAATGTTTTATTTAAAACCTTAGTTTCAGTGAACAAGCTAAGAATTTGGTCCAATAAATTTGTTCCGAGGGACAAGGCTTTACATGAACACTGCAAAGCACTGTCTCATAAGAAAATTGTAACAGAAGGCATGGCATTAACATTAACTAAAAAAAAACCTTGAAGTTTCTTTTTGTGCACCACGGCAGTATTATACCATGTAAAGATTCTACTAAAATCTAAAGAATTTACAGAGAATATTTTTCATTAATAGCATGTGAAAACAAATTTTCAAAGCAAAATGAAACTGTTTTTAGGAAAACCAGGTGTTACAAGGGTGATCTGGCAGATAGACAGATTACACGCTTTTTACTGTACTCAAATGGGACTGGGAAAAAAAAAGTGCAAGGCTGCTTTTGGAAAACTGCAATGTTCAAAATGAAGTGAGAAAACTTGTGCTGAAAAAAAAAAAAAGTAGACTCTTTTACTGTTGTCCTGACATCTTATTTTCCTTTTATTTTCTTTTTTCTTTCTTTCTTTTTTTTTTTCCCTGAATTACCTAGCCCATTAAACATTTTAAACTACTTTTCCACTTTGCCCAACTGTTTTCTGGAAATGAAACTGAGTGTGCAACAAACCCAGAGTGAAATATGAATCTTTTTCTTCTCTAGGAAGAGGAAAGCCCTATTGTCACATGAACATTTCTCTGTTCCCTATGAGGATTTCAATTTGTTAATTAGATGAAACTGCAGTGAAGAGAGCTTACTTACTAAATAGTGTAATTCTTTGGAAACAAGATACAGCTGACATTTAAAAACATAAATAAGCAAAATTATATTCTGTGGAAGTCAAATGGCCTTTTCTTGCTAATTGTGATGGTAATTGATTTCTTTTTTTGCTACATGACTGTTCAGAAGAATCTCTAAGAACCCCTAAATGCACAAATCCCAGAGAAACTGTTTTACATGCAGATCATTCGTCTGGATTTGACAAGTGAAGAAAATTATTATGAAGAATACTATGAGGTATTCTTCAACTCTCCTAGAGAGAACTCTATAAAGCCCTATACTAAAAAGGGCTATACCTAAAGCCCTATACTGAAAATGTAGTCAATAATCTATTACTCTGAAAAGCAAATGTGCTCTCCTCGAGTCACAGGTTCTTTCACCATCTGTTACTTGCCAAAGCCACTCATAAATACAGGAGCAGGCTTCACACACTGTGGATATCAGGCACCTGTCTGACTTCTGCAGATGAATAGGATACACAATACCTGCTTGAATTTTAGGCACTGAGAATTTATTTGCATGCATCACCTTATTTGAATTTTTTTTTTCTTCTAGAGAAGTAAGAGAACCATAAAAGTATGTTATTCACCTGAATCAACTTTAAATACCGTCAATCGTCAAATGAAAATGAGACATTTTATTTTAGCAAAGTTGTGTCAAGTACTTCATTACAAAATTGGGCAGGAAGTTACAGAAGAAAAGTGTAAAGGAAAGGAGTACATCCTGGCATTTAATCCTGGTATCCAACATCTTGGTTTAGACGACGTTTATGGTTACTTGAAGTTTAACATCACCTAGATAACTAGCTTGGCTTATACAAGTTCACTCTACCCCTAGGCACCGCCTTTCGGAAACAAGCTTCACAGAATCCTAAGGTTGGAAGGGACCTGTGGAGGCCACCTGGTCCAACCCCTGCTCAAGCAGGGACACCCAGAGCAGGCTGCCCAGGGCCATGTCCCAATGGCTTTTGAAGATCTCCAAGGAAGGAGACTCCACAGCCTCTCTGGGCAACCTGCAGCAGTGCCCCATCAGCTGCACAGTAAAGAAGTGCCTCCTGATGCTCTGATGAAACTACCGGTGTTTCAGCTGGTGCCCATTGCCTCTGGTCCTGTCACATACAGTATCTGTTCCATATGTAGTATTTAAAATCCCACAGAATAAGCTTAATTAATAAAAGCATATAAAATATTCCTTGTTAAATACTTTTAGCCAAAAGGTGCCAAATAAGATCAAAGTAGCTGAAGTGGGATTTCTGTAGAGTTAAGGTGTCAAAGTCCAACTTAAGGACCTCTAGGTTCATTCCTCTAGTGTCACCGTGTCCCAGACTAGCCCCAGTTCTTACAGAGACCCAACATTTTGCATGTTCCTTAGTGCCTACATTTCTTTTTCTAAATATACCCCGCTCTTCAGTCTTGACAGTGTTGATCAGCTCCGTGCATAGCTCATGTCTCAGTCTGGTCATGATCCAGAGCTAGACATCTGTTTTCCAAGCAACTTGATCTGAAAGGGCTTCTCAGGGTACATCTGAATCAGTTTTTGACAGATTAGGCTCCTTTGGAATTGAAAAATTTGTGAAACTCCTCTGAGGAAAAGAGGGGATGATGCAGAGTATTTTGGTGGCTAGAGAACTTGCTCAGGAAGTAGAAGACAGGATCCAATTCTTAACTCTGTTCAGAGGAATACAAATCCACATTTCCTATTTTTTCAGAGATTCCCTTAACCACAGGTCAAAATCAGCACTGAGGTAGTTTCAGCCTATTCCCCTTTTGAAACCATATCAGTGCTCTGGTAAGAATTTGATATTCATGGAGTTAGAAAAGGTTATTAAGAAAGAGCCCAAATTTTTGCTTAGTATTTAGGGAACTGGCTGGGAGGGAGGATGATTTGTTCCAGTTTGACATGGAAAGTACCAAAACGGTATCAGGTGCAGGAATCAGACTCCAAGGGCTCCTTTAACCCAGCTGAATGGCAGCAACTACAGCCGGTCTAAAGCATAAAAATAATGGAGAGACAGGAGGAAAAGATAAGCAGCAATAATTCTTGGACTTCACGCTGTGTATTTGCACACGCTGGTTCCTCTCTTCTCTTTCATGTGCTGTGCCGGCTTGTCATTTCTGGGCTTCAATTCACACCGTAGGTGTAACAAAGATTGTAACGAATGGAGATCAAAGGCTCTTGTTATTTTCTGTCTGGCCAGGATTTCTCTCTAAGTTTGTGAATAAAATAAAAAAAAAAAAGCGAAAGTGTTCCTAAATTTGTTTTCCTACTTTTTTTCTGATGCCTTACGGTAAAAATTCCCAACAGGTACACCGTGACGGCCAGTGCATTCTGCCCTGCAACCAGTCTAAATAGCCTGGCAAGAGCGAGGGGCCCGGGGAGCAGAGTATCATGCGTGACAGGTCCAGCAGCTGCTCGTAGCTGGGTCTCTGGCTGAGCTGGTCAGGGTCAGGACTGCCCGGGGAGATCTGTCATATGCCGTCAATTTTAGCATAGAAAAACATGTGCCTCGGGTATCAAAAGTTTGAGAAACATTGTCTATAGTAGCTTGATTAATTATCTCTGCTAACGTGGACTGAAGCAGATAGCTTTTCTTCGTGCAGTCAAGGGTTGGTTCTCCTTTAGAAGCAAGTGCAATTTATTGTTTATGTTAAACTCTTGTGTGTATGTCTGGGCATGTAAATCTTCCAAGTCCCCTGTAGAAAACTCAACCTGCTTTTAGAGAGCCTTCCTGACCTATTCTTGTCTAGAATTTGAGATTCTGGGCCAGCAAATCTTGACATCTGCATTCAGGTTCTAGTCCTTAGGGACCTCGAGACCTTTCAATATTTGAGCTCCCACTGTTCATGTAAGCTATCCTCCACTGGAAAGCCACCAGAAAGCAAACATTTCTGCTGAAACATGAGTTGTAGAAAAAAATAATAATTGTACTGTATACACGCTGATGTCAGTAGTAAAACACCCAGTCAGGCCTTTGCAACCCCACAACAAGCTGACAAATCTACAGTTTCAATATTACCTTGTTGTATTTTCTAAATCTAGTGAATTAAGGATTCACTGGTATGAATAAATACATCTTTCTGTGAATATTTACACAATTGCAGAAAAGCAGGAGTATCTGGTGCAAGTAAAAGGCTACTTCACTATGAACCTGTAAGTTATTTAAAGCATTTTAAACAAAATGTCAGTGTATAATTCTCAAGAAGTGCCAAGTAATAGCGTGAAGATTGATGATGTTACAAAGCATGAGTGCAAGAACTGCCACTAAAATACATTATCATTCTCTAAAGCTATGATACCTAAATGTAAAACACAGCAAGTCTGCAAAAGAGGTTTTAATCCTAATGAGAAGTGGTCATAACTTATATAAAATTATATTTGTTTTGCATCTGGCCTTTTTTTCTTTTCTCTTTCCTGATTCCTGAATCAGTTGCCAAACGATCCATAATTTGACATGGAAAGTACCAAAATGCTATCAAGTGCAGGAATCAGATTCCAAGAGATCCTTCGGCCCAACAGTTCTAAAGTCGAGCAAACTTTTAAGAACATGGTTTTGCACATTAAGTCATCAGCTAAAGCATTAAATATAATGTATCAAACATAGTCATTCACCATCATTAATGCTAATTTTAATGGGAACAACTATGGCAATTGCTTGCAGTTGTGATGACCGGTGAGGTTCAGATCAGTAGCAGTAACAGCATTCCTTGCTTTGTGCATCTAATGTGTCTTTTGTCACGTAGATTAAAATTACTGAAAACAAAATCTGGAATCAAGACACAGCTACTTGCAAGCATAGTGGGAAGAAGAGCTGAAGACTGTATAATTCATTTGGCTTTTAAGTTACGGAGTCTCATTTTCTGAGAAGACCTTATATTCTACTGATGGGCAACTGAGAAAATTCTTAAGTTTTTTTTTTAATTAATTAGGATTTAATTTATTCAGACAGATAAGAGATGTGGGTATAGGACCTGCATACTCTAAAGACAGTCAAGAATCAAGGCAAAGGAGTTGAAAACAAAGAGCCCTAACTTCCTCACCTCAGCCTGAGACTTCTTCAGGACTTTGGTATGTCAGTTAATCTCTTTGTTTTAATCTGTTTTAAAACCAGGAATAATTATATTTCTGTAGTCTGGAAGGCTACAGAGATTCTAAATTTAGTAGCACTTGTAAAGCCTTTGAGAGGCTTCATTGGTAAGTGTTCTAAATTATTAGTATGTACTTACAAATACAGTCTCATTTTCTTAAAGGCTGATACTTTCTTGCAGCATTAATTCAATATTTTCAAGGGACAGGTTGCTAATTAATTTTCTAATATTGTGCAAGCACACTAAAATTAACAATTATGCAGTCCTGACTAGCACAAATTACTGAACTCTTAACTTTTGCAATAGTGTGTATTTATACATTTTTCATATCATAAATATCTAATTTTAAATTTAAACAAGATTACATATAAACCAACATAGGCATAATAAGGAAAATAGGCAGGGAAAGCCCACTTCTACAGTTCATGGAATTTTAGGAACCAGATGATGGCCCCTCAGGTCATCTCTATATGTTGCTTCTGGGGAAAAAAATAAATAAATAAAGTATTAGTTGTAGTCTAAACCTCAGCAGTAAAGATGTTTCACCCTTCTGAAAACTTCCTGTGGTTCTGATTGAGCTGTTCCTATTGCATGTGCTTTACCTCTATCTTCTTCCTGTTAATTCAGGCTCTTTGCAGCAGCTTTGTTCTCTAGCCTTTGTATCTTCTTATTGTGTCCCACTGCCTTGGCTTTTTTCAGCTGACTTGTAGCTTCTCCTAAATAAAATCCCCCACAACTATCCAGTAATGAGTAATTAATACCTAGAGGACCTACAGTTTTTTTACACCATTCTTAATTTTCCATGCCTCTCCTAATCTCGAAAAGTTAGAATGTGTCCTTGAGTAGCAACAAGAGCATCTGATACTTTACTGAGGTTCATTTCAATTGAATGTAGTGGATGTTTGTGTCTGAAGCAGCTCAGAAGACTAACAAACTCTGTTACCATTAATATATTCAATGAGGTCTCAATGGAGAGCTCACCGGGGTTGCAAGTTTGATATGATGCAAGACAGAGTGATTGTTTTTCAATAATATGTATTTAAAATGTAGCAGCTGCCTTAAAAATTTCAGGACTGGCAGGAAAGCCATTTAACCTGGGAGGATATGCCGAATAAAGAACAAATTAGGTTTGTAAACTGAGAGGTCTAGGGCAAAGGAATGGAAGTGTCTGAATTTGTGCTACATGGCAGTACCGCTCCAAGAGTGAAAACGTGAGGGAGAAAGGGAAGATGATTGATTTGGATCAAAGAGAGACACCACAGCCTTCTCATGGACAGTCTCGCTGAAGGAGGTGGGAAGGTTCATAGGAGCACCTCCTATGAGGAGAGGCTGAGGGAGCTGGGACTGTTCAGCCTGGAGCAGAGGAGGCTCGGGGGGATCTGATCGACGTCTCTGAATACCTGAAGGGAGGCTGCAATGAAGATGAAGCCAGGCTCTTTTCAGTGGTGCCCAGTGCCAGGACAAGAAGCAACGGGGACAGCCTGAAACACAAGAGGATGCATCCTGTGATTCTGTGACTCACAGAGCTATATGCACAGCTGCCAAGTGTAACAGAACAGAACAACGCATCTGTACACCAAGGTTTCAAAATTTTACAAAAGAGGGCCAGTAAAATGCTCAACTAATAGAACTCAAATAGAACTCAAAATAGAACTCATGGGTAGTGGAATAATTTCCATGTGTATTCTACTGCTATATTTTTTTTGGAAAAAAAAAAAGAAAAGAAAGGGGAAAACAGTAATTAAATTATTATGGTTTCTATATTGGAAGGGACTCCAGTTTCTACGGACTCTTGAGAAACTGATGCCAAGGTACTATGAATTACAGTGTGCCAAGACTCCGTAACAGTATTAAAAATAATAATAATAATGAGCTGCAGATTTGTTCAAAAGCAAGAATGGGAACTACTGTAAAACTCCTAATGAAATCTGTGGCTAAAATGACACTATCTTGATTTATCTCTTCTAAGTACTGTTAAGAAGTACTCATTTCAAAGTATGGAGCAGGCATGTTTCCTCCTTAATGTAATGCTGCAAACACAACAATGTAAACACAATATCATATATCCCAGAATTATCTACTGCAGTTTCCTGATACTGGAAAGTCAAATATTATTATTCTTTTAAAGGTGGTCATTAAATGCCAAGTACATAGGCTACGGATAACTTAAATGAAATCAGTATCTTTGAAATTATTTGAATGTTTGAGCATTTGAAATAATTGAACATTTTTGAATTACTTTTGAACTACTCAAAATAACTGAAGTATGTTATTATTATTTGCTGTCCTTTGAAATATAGTAATAATTATTGCCAAGAAAAAGAGGGTAGGGGGAGGGAATTTCACAGTCCTTGGTCTAACTTGGTGTTAAAAATAGACCACGAGGAATTCATGAATAGGGCAGGCATGGCATTCCTGATATCTGAAAATGCAGTATATCATTATAACATCTGGAAATCTCACTTTGACTATAGGCCACAATCTTATAGGGACTCACCAGCAGAAACAAGGGTAAAACTTAAGCCTCAGAGCTTCCACTATGGGCTTTTAATAGACAACAGACAGTTCAGAGAATGGTATTCCAAGATGATCAAAACACATCACTACAGAAAACTGAAGGTATTGCACATTTCAAGTTACCAGGATTGGCAAAGCACAAAGTGATCCACTACAGACGCCAAGTAGAACAGCAAATGGTTCGAAGTGAAGGGGTTGTTACAGCAAGTGACAGAACGATCACCTCTGACAGTAGAGCAAATCAAAATCATCAGTCAGATATGAAGCAGTGCAACTTATGTGAGTTTTCTTACACAAAACTAGAAGCACAGCCCAAACCTTACAGTCTCTGAAGTTCAAAGATCACTGTTTTTCACATCTCTGGGTTTTCAGGGTTAAGCTAGGAAGGCTACCATACCCAGCCCTATTAACGTGTTATAATCAGAGAACACATGCATATTTTGAATACGCACCTCGATACCCTGATGTGTTAATGGGGGGTTCCATAATTTCAAGATTGAAATATCTGTATTTTACAGCACTATACAGACTATCCAGCAAGGGTTTTGTATGTTCTTTTTTTAAAAAAGGTGCAAAATTCTTCTCCTCTCCACAACTGTACCGGTTTGCTAGCACTGTTAAATTACAGAATCACAGAATCACACAGAATCGTTCAGGTTGGAAGAGACCTCCAAGATCACCTAGTCCAACCTCTGACCTAACTCTAACAAGGCCCACACTAAACCATATCTCTAAGCTCAACATCTAAACGTCTTTTAAAGACCTCCAGGGATGGTGACTCAACCACTTCCCTGGGCAGCCCATTCCAATGCCTAACCACCCTTTCGGTAAAGAAGTTTTTCCTAACATTCAACCTAAACCTCCCCTGACGCAACTTGAGCCCATTCCCCCTCGTCCTGTCACCAGGCACGTGGGAGAAGAGACCAATCCCTACCTCACTACAGCCTCCTTTAAGGTACCTGTAGAGAGCGATAAGGTCACCCCTGAGCCTCCTCTTCTCCAGGCTGAACAACCCCAGCTCCCTCAGCCGTACCTCGTAAGACTTGTTCTCGAGACCCCTCACCAGCTTCGTTGCCCTTCTCTGGACAATTAAATTAAATAATGTATGTTGCTCTCTGTTCTATTTCTCTGTTTAAGTAAACCCACAGTGCTTTACTTCTCTTGGTGCTTGGGAATACATTACCTGAAGCACAATGTTAATTCACAGATACCCCAACTAACAGAGCATAATGCTGTCACTCCACAACAGGACTTTCCTTCATGCCATGTAGAATTAAACTCCTGAAAAGAATAAAGGATGCAATAGAGAGGCAAGTAAGATCACCTGCTCCCATGCAAACGCTATATATGATTTGCTGACTGCAGCCACGACAGTAAATTACAGTGTGCAAGGATTGTAATGATGGTGATTGAGAACATTTTCAATACAGCTCCAAGATCAATCTGACATTCACAGAAGCAGAATTCCTGCATCTCTGACAAATATAATGGCTGAGTTAGTAGACATTGAGAAGACTTGCATACACAGAGAGAAGGAAGAATATAGCTAACAGAAATATGCAGCATGCCAAAAATGATCAGGACCTTTAGCTGCCCAGGACCATCCCTGCAAAGCCAATATGAGCACTTTGTATTATACTCATTATCTGCGGATTTATCAGAGAGTGAGTGACTTGCATTCACCTCAGCAGAAAATCAAATTCCAGTTTTCAATGACAGCCAGCCTTCTGGGACAGCTGCTTAAATGGAAAACAAGAAGAAAAAGTAGCCAATCATGTTATTAACACTTCCTTTCAGTTAAAATATTATATAATGCTAAAAACTTTATAATGAAAAAGTCATTAAAGGCTGCATGCTATGCTGCAGGATATGAGTGCTCTGTAGATGAGGAATACAATGAAATGCTTCCGAACTACAAATTAATATTATTTCTTATTAGCCTTACTATCTTCCAGAACATTTGTATTGCCATTTATGCAATGAGGCTGAAGAAGCAATGCCATGGGCCAGTCATAGAATCATAGAGTCACAGAACGGTTTGGGTTGGAAGGGACCTTAAAGACCATCTAGTTCTAACCCCCCTGCCATGGGCAGGGACACCTTCCACCAGACCAGGTTGCTCACAGCCCCATCCAACCTGGCCTTGAACACTTCCAGGGATGGGGCATCCACAGCTTCTCTGGGCAGCCTGTTCCAGTGCCTCACCACCCTCAGAGTAAAGAATTTCCTCCTAACATCTGATCTAAATCTCCCCTCTTTTAGTTTAAAGCCATTACCCCTTGTCCTATCACTACACTCCCTGACAAAGAGTCCCTCTCCTGCTTTCCTGTAGGCCCCCTTTAGGCACTGGAAGGCCGCTATAAGGTCTCCCTGGAGCCTTCTCTTCTCATGTCTGAACAACCCCAGCTCCCTCAGCCTGTCTTCACAGGAGAGGTGCTCCAGCCCTCTGGTCACCCTCGTGGCCTCCTCTGGACTCACTCCAACAGGTCCACATCCTTCCTATGTTGGGGGCCTCAGAGCTGAATTCCTTTCACCTTTCTTAGTCCTACAAAGCAGGTCTTGTAAACTACTACAGTAAGTGTAGTAAGCTTACCAAGGTAAGCTTTAGGACCATAGAGTTTGCTTTAAAAAGGCCTGTTCAGAGTATTAGTTTGTACAATACCTTATTGAGCAATGTTAAATAATGTCTGACAGATCACATCTTTGCATTTTTACATATTTTGCATAGTCTAAACACGTTACAGTAACCAGAAAATAATGACGCATGTACCTCGGAGATACAAAATAACTGCTTCCAGAATTAAGATAAAGGTGAACAAAGCAAAAGCCCTCTTAATCTGCAGAGACGCATCCCACTCATTTTCAAGGAGGTTTAGCTGTTTTTCTGCTAGCAATTTCTAGTGCAAAAGTGTAAGCTACCTTGGGGCTGACTGTGGTAATAACTGATGACAGAGAATGGAAATAGAATTTAAAAAAAAAAGGGGATAGATAAGGGTAGAAATAGAAGAAATCCTGAGGGGAAAAAAAAAAGACTAAAATAATAGTAATTAAAAATAAATAGGTTTTCCAACTGGATGCTCTAGGATAATAAGGAACTTATCAATGTGATAGTTGTATTTTTTACTGCCACATTAGAAAAACAAAACAGAACAAAACAACACCAACACAAACACCGTCTTACTCGGATCTCCCTGCTGTAACAAGAACACCTGTTCTGAACTGAGCTACACCTAAGACTCCTACAACATCTGCTTTGACCCACGAATCCATTACAAGCCGAGCCTGGTACTGTTGCCCTGTTAAGAGAACACAAGATATGGATTCAAGCTTTTGGTGATCACAACACAAATACACAATAATATAGTAACACTGACACATTCAGTTTGCTTGTAGATACTAACTTACAATGAGGTAAACAAATAAAACACAACATCACCGATTCCCCAATTCTTTTACTTCCCTGCCAAAAAACAAAAAAACAAAAAAACAAGTCCTTTCATTCTCTCTGAATCCCTACTTTTTCTGGTACAAACAGAGGAGAAAAGGCAAACACTTATTGGTGGCAAAAAGGAAAATGTCATTAAATCTCATGTACATTTTAGAAATCCTGTTCAGCTTTTGGACCAGACCTCAGATTTTTAAACACTGGATTGCTATTCTGCAAACTCCTCTGGATTTTGAGGGAGTTTTGTCTTCAAAACCTGACCTGATATTTAAAATATAATATAAAACAATTGTGATAATATTTGTTACTTTATCATTTAAACCAGGAATATCACTTTACATATATATAATTCTAACCTGAAAACATTGTACTACATGGAGATGGGAAATGACATGGGGAAACTGAATGGAGAATTTTTGCCATCTCATTCTGGTCCAGACAATTATTTGGCAATAAATCTGCTTTACTGTTTCTTGTCAAGGCTCTGACAAAGGGACTCTGAACACAAATTGGTGGCAGTAGTTTGATTAAAATATACTAAGAATATTGATTTATGCTTCTGTCTGAAATCCTTGGAACCTCTGAACCTGCTCTTGAAAGCTCAGCTGTACAGAATGCATTTGCTGCCAAAGAAGTCAAATGTAATTGCTTTGACACCTAAGTGGAAAGCAAAATTAAAGGGATGGTGGTCTCTTTACAAGAGACGGTGGTCTCTTTTATGGGTCTTTTAAAACCAATATAATTTACAAAGAAGCTGAATTTTCCCTATGGATGCCTGAATACCGCACTCTGAGAAGATACCTAACATATAGCTACATGGCTATGGAATGCGAGTACAACACATTTAAAAATGAACTTCTCTTGTGTTAGTCTATATATGAGCTGACTTCTAAATACCACTGGTAGTATCTCTGCATAAAGGTTCCTTGACTAGCTGTAGAGATGGACCCCAACGTTAATTCTGTGGTTGGACTCAGATTGAAGCTATACTCGGTACAAAAGCAAATGAACGTTATTATTGCCATGATCAGTCTTCTGGCCCCAGAGGTCAGCTCCATGGGGCAAGGCCTGACTCTCTTCCTTCATCACCAAGCCCAGCAGCACCTTGTCCAAGATTTAATAGCACTGTAGTAATAAGTAATCCTGTAATGTTTGGGGGTTACCAGCACAATGGAAGTCTCAAATTGTAGTGCCCATCACCAATCTCTTAACTTGCACTGGCACATATGGAACATTTTAAGAGGCACAGAAAGAAGCTTCTAATTCCTCTGTAAGATTTTATGTGATTTCCACCTAGGCTCATTGTAACTGGTAACTACGAGAAGACTCCTCAACAAATTAAATCACCGGTATGCAACTTCCAGTATTTCTTGTTGTGTTGTGTTTCATCAGTTCTGCACAGTTCTTTTTTGTAACTGTGTTTTGGGGCTTCACGTCTGTATTGCCTTTCTCACATTCCTGGATATAGTTAACTTTAGATGCTTATTTTTCTATATACACAGTATTATTGGCATAGCTCTCTGATTTAAAGATTAGCCTAAGCAATCAAGTCACAACACCACTGTTTATTCAGCTGATATGTGAGAGAGAACTCGGTGGTAAAAGTGAAAAAAACTTCAATGGCACATTTGAGATTTCTATTTCTTTTTTTTTTAAAGCAGCACCCCCTATAACCATATACTTTTGTACCAGTATGCAGATTTCTTATTCACTGAGCTGTGTAACCTAACATAACAACCTTTGTCTAAAGTCTTTCTTGAACCATAACACGTGGTCTTTGTTCTATATGAAAATAGTGTTGAAGTTTTATTTTTTTATGATGTCAAGAACAACTGATAATATAAAATACAGCACCTTTTTTAAATTAGTCTCAACAACTACTTTGTTTAAATAATGGTCTCAAGTTGCACCAGAGGAGGTTTAGATTGGGTATTAGGAAGAATTTCTTCAAAGAGAGGGTGGTCAAGCATTGGAACACGCTGCCCTGGGAATTGGTGGAGTCCCCGTCCCTGGAGGGATTTAAGAGACATGTGGATGTGGCACTAAGGGATGTGGCTTAGTGATGGCACTCAGTCAGGTTGATGCTTGGACTTGATGATCTTTATGGTCTTTTCCAACCTAGATGATACTATGATTCTATTAAAAAAAAAAAAAAAACAGTAAAGTATCGCCTTGAATGCAAAGTACAGATAAGAAAGGTTGTAATGTTTCAGTTCTGCTTTTGCAACCATCTCATTTTGTGGATTTGGAATCAACATTTAACTTTCCATGACTTGATGGCATCATCTATATAATGAAAATAATACTCATCAAGCTAGAGAGATAAGCATTAAAAGCTACTTAAATGCCTGCTCTACAGACTTGTTAAATGAATGGATATGTTTCCATCTATTTTAATGTCTTTTAGATCATGCTGTTAATTCTGAGGATTACATTTTCAATTAAATTTTAAAAAGAAAAGAAAAAATCAATAAATGGAGAACTTCTATTTTGTTTGATACACAGTTCCTCATAGTATTTGTATTCTAAACAACGTGGCATTGTGATAATGTCTGACAGCTAGGAGGTGATACTGCTTAGAAACAGGAGTCCACTCCACTGCCTTCGTTTAGCTTGGGAACCGAAAATATTATCTACAAAGTAAGTGGCTAAATAATTATAAAATCTGACTGTTCTTTTTTAATGTTAGATATATAGCAACTTAAGTAGATATCTACACGTTAAAAAGGAAATGTCAGCATCATTATGGCTTTTAAATTCATTGCCTATCATAAAGAAAATCTCTTATGTTCTCAAATAGTTGCAATTTTTTCTTCAGCAATCAGTTGTAAATATAGGCAAGTACTAGAACAGAAAATCCACAGAAATCAAAAGAGTCTGCAACTCAACACCCATGTTCAAGTACAAGCCAACTTTGTACTTGTATCCAAGTGTCCTAAGGGACACTAAAAAAGTTTAAACAATCAGTATACCGGGTAAAGAAAAGAATTTTCAGTCCAGTATTTCCTGTTACGCCCAGGGACATGACTTCGTTTAGGAAATGAGTGTGTTTCAGATATCAAAGCGTAAAGCATATGAGATTGTGTAATGAATAGTCATTAATTAAAAAAATGTATTTCTTCTATTTGATTAATTAACTTGGATGAAATCTGTAACATTCTTGTGAGAAAAGGGCTAAGGAAGTCAAAACGAGTCAGAAAAGACAACCAGTATCAGGCTGAGGCACCGAAAAAGCCTCAAAACAAAGCACATCAGATTAAATGACACCTAAATGTTTTTTGGTTTGTTAGTTATTTTATACCTTTCACACCCATTCCTCTTTCCAAATAGCTAGTTTTGGTTTTGATCAAGAGGTAGGAAACAAAAATTACAGACTTTTGTAGTCCCACCAAACACTTTGCCTTTACAGCTAAAAAAAACACCACCAAAAAAAAAAAAAAAAAAACACCATTAAGATAATTTTATTACCCAAATTTTTCTTAAAGGCATCTTATTTAAATTTCCCTAAGTAATTGGCTGCTATAAAATCACTATATTGATGCAGATAGTAGAAGCAAATTGCTCTGATTTGTAAGCTGCCTGCTTAGCTATTGTTGATTCTGCGTATTGAGGAACTATGATCAACGATGACTCTTAGCAGAAAAAGGCCTTTGTGAAAAGACTTTTCCAGCAGGAAAAATGAGTATCTTGTTAAGCTCTCACACACTTCCCCATTTGGTAATGAGTCACTGAAGCATCTGGCATGAATTTAAGCACCTTTGAACCATTTATGTACTGATAATGTTTACACACACTTCTTTGTTTATGGAAAAGAAGATGTGAATACATTCATTATGGACTATGATGAGGAAGAGGGAATGGAGCTATCAGAAGTAAATAAAAAAAATTGAAAAGCAACCCATGAGCAACAGACAAAATATATGCAAATGCCATATTCATTTTTGGGAACACAGCATCTGATAGCTGTGCCAAGGTGATGATACATCATTTTTTCCAAAAGGATGAAAGTCGAGGCAGACAACAGATGCCTGAGGAATTTCTATAGTAAGACATTTTCACCTAATTGTCAAAACAGTGTAGTTTGGAAACTAACAGTATAATGGCTTAGAGGCAAAGTTGAATGCATTGTGTGCTTTAGCGCATCTACGGTACAGGGGGAGCAATCTCATCCTTACGACAAACTACCACAATTTAAGAAGGAAGTTAAGTTTTCAGTTGAATTCTACAAGTAGCATGAGCATTCAGGAAGACATGCTTATCAGAATTATTGACAACGCAACATTTTGTCTACAACCTCTCCCACACCTCCAAGATCTCCCAACCCTTCTCCAAAACAAGCAAAATACCATCATCTGTACATATGAAGGAGAATATGTACATATTAAAAATGAAAGTAAGTTACAATCATGAAAAAAAAAAAATCCATTAAAAAGTAAAACCAGGACAGACACCAATAAATAATTTTAAAAAATGTACAGACCTTTCTTACCTTATTCAGTTATTTGCGCTAAGAGCATGCTGCAGCTGCCACAGGTTAAAGGGAGTTTTGTGGTGCTGATGACAGCCAAGACCCCATTTTTGTATGCTTTCCTCCATTTACTTCAGTGAACGTACCGAAGCACTGATATAAATAAATCTAGGTTCAAATCCATTATTTGTTTTTGACTCTAATGGCTCTCTGAGGAAATTCTTTTTCACAGTCAAGGCCCTCAAGTTTGACCTGTTTACTTTGAAAAATTAAGTTGGCTGAACAGTCAAGAGTTCTTGAGCACCTTTGAATATGTCTCCAGCCAAATTTATTCAGGAAGTCTTCTGCAAATCAGACCACTTACTGCTAGCTTTAACTAGACTTTAGGTATTGAATCCTTTTTGCCAACCAGAAAAACACTGGAGTGACAATCAAAGTATTTATAATCACCTGGGAAATAATCAAAAAGGAATAGCAGGCAAGATTAATCCGGCAAGAACAAAATCATATCAGACAATACGTAATTGCCTTCTAGAACAGTAGCAGGCCTTGCAGAAGGGGAGGAGCAGCAGGTGTTCCAGCTTGAGTCCACTAAAGCTCATAAACTAGGGAGGAAAACAACACGCATAAAAATGCTACAGGATGGATGCAGAACTAGATAGATAGCCATGCCTGCAGAACAGTTATGTGTAATTCACTGGCAAATAATGAAAAACATATCAAGTTATACTGCACAGGGATCTGTCTTGGAATAATGGAAAAAAAATGTTAGTTTTTATTATTTTCTTATTACAATTTCAACACCATGAAGCTGGAGGAGACTATGGATATACTGGAGGACAATACTGAAGTCTAACTTCATTACATTGAAAAGCTGGAGAAATGGTTCAACATCTACATAACTCTGTATGTAAGAAAATCAGTTTTTATTTGAGCAAGAGAGAGAGACTAAACACAGGTTCAGTTAAACACTTTGTAATTTAGCCGCTTCTCCTTGCACAGGGGAGGACACAGTACCTACTGCTCAGTAGAGTTCAAAAAGCAACACATCAGAAGTCCAGGAAATATGTTAGACAGGGGGAGTAAATCTTGGGGAAAAAAAAAAAAAGAGAGAGAGACTGAAGAGGAACAGAACAATTTTCAGTTACACAAAAGGGTTGTAAAGAAGAAATGAATAATGCCCTTTCCTTCTGCTGTGGCTAGGTCTTAATTATCAAACTTCATGCTTTTGATTAAAACTATCCCGACACATACTATATAAAGAAAATACCAAAATATTCCAAGCAATGTTGAAATATGAACATTGCAAAAATTTCTTAGCTATGAGGTTTTTAACTGTTCGAAGCAAACAATAAATACACCAGAAGCCAAACTGACCCAACAAGTGCATTGCCCATTACTAGGAGCTTACATTATTCTGTTAAAAGAAGGGATTACAGAAACAAGGTTTCAGCAATGAAAACCAAATCAGACAGACTCTAAAATTCAAAAGGCTGCATTTTCATTATTTTATCTTTCCTTTTGGCAGCACAGCGCATCTCTAGAAGAGAAAAAGCTTGAGGTAGCAGTGATTCCTGGTCTGTTTTCTACAGAGTATTTTTGTCTCTTGCTCCCAGGGAATGAGCACTGCTCAGAATATGAATCTGTTGAACAAAAAAAAGTCATCTATCAAATCCTTTACTGCAGAAATACAGCAGTATATAGTCTGCTTTTTGCATATTCCAACATAGAAGAAACATGTACAGTTTTAAATTTAAAGAGAAATTAATGCTGTTTGTTGTTGGAATTGAAAGCACTAGGTGGGAAACATCAGCTCGTGAACGTTTCTATGCTAAGTCCAGCTTCCCAGGAGGATCCTAAGTAAATGGCTGTGGTCAGCAGTCTATTCTTCAGAATGGAATAAATGTTTCAGTGAAGGAAAGACAAAAAATGACACAATATGCCGGGTAAACTTGGCACTGGCATTACTGAGTGAACTATAAGCCAGTTCTACGATTCCGAGTTCTGATGGGATATCCCACCTCAGGAACAACTTCCAAGGTGTTAATTCATGCCTATATTAGCCACTTAAATATCGAATTATGCTAACAAAATCAACGTCGCAAGTCAACTCAATCAAATTAGGAGTAAATCGATCTTAGGAGAGACTTTTACAGTATCAAAGCAAAATAACACCTCATTAATCAAATCTACCCCCCAGAAAAGGAATGGCAACATGCAAGCCTGCACATTGCCTTTTCATAGAAACAAACAGCCTCCAGACCCTCCCTCTTCCCTCCATGTTTTAGGAGGAAAGATTTCATCGTTAACGTTGCAGTTGACACTGTGCAGGTTCTGGCAACATCTGTACCCACAGTCATATTAGATAAAATACAGGATCATGGTACTCAAGAGCTTACTACATTATTGCTGGAATCACCGACTTTGATCAGCTGGCAAGCAGCCATGGAGAGCACAATCTATCAAAAGCCTACTGCTACCCCTGAGGTTTTTATAGCCCATGTAAACACATTTGGTTGCTTTACAATTAAGGAATCATAATATTCAGTTATTTCTTTTGATAAATGAAAAAAATAAGAATACTAAGAGGAACTATAATGAGTGCCTTGTATTATAACTAAGTAAACTTAATGTCACAGTTATAATAAGTAGTTTGTGATCTAAACATGAATGCTATGCCTTAATGGAACAGGGAATCTTGGCATTTGTTCCTTTATGCCTTAATATTAACCCCCCCCCAAAAAAAAAGAAAAAAAAAGAAGAAAAAAAAAGAAAAAAAGAAAAATCAGGCTTTAAGTAGCATGTTAAATTACAGTCTGAGAAATGTTCGTATTGAAGCACTTAATCTTTCAGAGAAATCCTCAGCCATCTGTTTGCCTAGGGTTCAGATTTCTGGATGAAAAGAAGTGCAGAATACACCTCAGATTAATTTACACTGCTCTCATTTGCTGCCAGATTCTCTCCTAACACTGACTGTTTGTTACAAACAATAACCTACAGCCCAAATGCTTACGCTTGTTTTAGTGCCATGGAAAACAGGCCCCTAAGCATGAAAACAGTGTGATTCCCAATAAGCACAAAACCAAAACACCATGTCTGTGTTGGAATCAAAACAGTAAATGAGAAAATAATTGCTCTCTCAACACCTAGGTTTTATGCAATAAATCCTTTTCTCCACAATCACTTATCAATTTCATGAAGAATACAACCCAAGATGAACTGGAACGACTAAAACCATACAGTCTCTTCACGACTTTCTCGTGTACCCAAAGAAACAGAAGCCATTATACATCATTTTAATGCACAGGCACCAGCTGCTGTAGTTTTGGCTCCCATGGAATTTCAGGCTTTACTTTCTTCTCCTATGAGAGTGAAGCCACATAGTTCACTGGAGCAGTGAGAAATTCTAGATTTACCTTAATTACATGCTTCAAGTAAATTTGAGGCACCCACAGTTCAAGTACTAATACCACCAACACTTAAATGCATAAACAAATGGATAAACGTAAAAGATAAAAAATATATATACATTTATAGTTAGGAGGAAATGGTAGGTGTCCTTTTACTGTTTCATTTCATATTTCTATTCTAAGAGCATTAATATCCCAAAGACATTTTAATGGGGACTTCCAGAAGTGCCTGACTAAATTAGACCCCAAGTCTGATTTCTCATTTATAGAAGGCACCTATCAGAATTTGTAAGTCTCTAACAACTTGGCGAGTCTGACCTTTAATACAGGTCCCCGTTATATTGTACCTATCACAAACACAGTAAGGGATGGCTTCTACTCCGAGGAGATTAACTGTAATGCCTCTGAAGGCTGAAGAAAAGAGGAGCAAACATTAAGTTTATCTACAATTTGGACAGGATTATCTGTAAAGCTGATGGGTAGTCAGAAGCTTAATAATTAAGAAATGGCAGTTTTCTGTATGGTTCGTGGAAGGCAGAAGCTTTAAGAAGGGTTTGCAGTATAGATGACTCGATAGATTTGCAGATCCTAACAGATCTTCCCAAAGTATATGACAGATCTTCCTGATACAGTACATTAATAAATAGGTTATTTTATAAAGCTTTGAAGTTATTATTTCTGTTTGGTATGGTTAAGAAGAAGGAGCTAATAAAATGAGTTAGGGCCCATGCAGGGAAATTTCAAAATTTTCGTATTTAAAATCTTACCATCGTGCAGTTCCTTCCCAGTCCTACCAATTTCTGTCATTAAGTCCTAAGTCAATAAATAACTTCTAGTTAAACTACTGTGTACTTTAGAAGACATTTTTTTAATTAATTTGTTTTTTATACTATTTTTCTCTCTTTTTCCTGATATTTAAAAGTCAAAGTAAACTTAAATTTTCATGATCTTACAGCATTCTGCTTTACAGAAGTTGGGATGTAGGTAGCATCTTTTCCTTTAACAAGATATGGGGAAAGAGGAAAGCTGAAGATGTTTTTAATTATTCAGGGTCTTCACTGTCTTAACTAAAACCTTACTTTTATTTTCTAGTGTGTTTTTTTTTTTTTTTAAACATTATCAATGATGTTGCATGCAAACTTATTCTGTCATACTACTGAGTAACTGTTCTACTCATTAGAAGAAGATGCGTATCTTTCAATAAAGGGAAGGATCAACATGGTCATCTAGTTTCTTATCCTGTGTTGCACAAACCAACACAACTTCTTGATTTCTAAATTGAACCGAGCAGCATCTACTTAACACACAAATGTTTTAGACGACAAACATTTTTACTTAAAGATAATGATAACCTCTGATAGTGATCTCTAATTATTTAATTGTTCTGATATTTAAAAGGTAGATGTTCAAATGATATTTAAATGAAAGACAGAAATTCTCAGATGCCTTAGGAATTAGCTATGACCTTTATGTTAGGCTGCCAATTCGAGTCACTGTCAACCTGAGCTGAATCTCAAATGCCTTACACTCTGGTGAGCCTAAATGAAGTCTTCAGTAAAACTAATAAATGCTTTTACCTATTTATTTCTTCACAGGAAGGGGTCTTTTTTTTGTTTTTTGTTTTTAATGCTACCATGACTGGAATCTTTTTGTGAATCAAGCAGAAAAAAAGATGACTAAGCAAGACAGTCCTGTAGAACTCCTATGGTTCCACACAGTTTCTCCCAACTCAGAACAACACTTAGCTGCCATTGATGCACAAAGAGTTGCACTGTCGTCACCAAGCAATATTTGTTCTCTCCACGATGCTGTGTTTTGAAATTAATAAAATATAATCCTTTATTTGTTTAGTGCTTCATTTAAACTGGAAGACAATTTTTAGAATAAGACCTGAAAGGAAACTTCAAAACGTATTAGCTATAATCATTACCTTTCCTAGACTGAGAGTCCTGGATTGTTTGTGTGAGATTTTACATCGATATAAAAATGCCTCAGAGGAATAATCAGGATCAAAAACGTTCTTGTGAGAATTCCTTCATTCCCAGAAAAGAGTCATTTCTGATAAAGAAAATACTTGGAGTTATGTTGAAGGCAGAAGTTAAAGGACATAATTTGAGTTTTAAAATGCTGGAATAACATTTATTTGTAAATTGCTGAGTCAAAGAGTGTTCAATTAGATATTTTTTTTAAAGATAAAGCTAAACTAAGCATTTATCATGCTGTAAGTATTATGAAATTCACAAAGTGTTACAGACTTTCTTCAAAAGTCCCCTGCTGTTGATCTTACGCAGATAGTACTTTAAATATATAACTGAGGGAAGAAAAACTGCAACTCTTATCCTGAAAATTACACAGCTGACCTAAAAGTTAAACCGAAAATTCTCCACAGCTGAGTCAACTCCAAATTCTCCTTCAAAATCACATAAAAAAACCAACCAGACATAGAAATATGTTTATCTGTAAAGTGTGCTGTAAGATTGTGACTTCAGCCTACAATGACATATTTCGTTTTGCTAAATGACAAAACATAACCAGATCAAAATGCAGCTTTTTTTTCCAAAGGAAGTAACAAACCCCAAGTTCTCAATAACTTTAGGACAACAGAAACAACACAGAATTAAAAACTGTAATGAAGAGTCTGCAAAATGCAAGCAAAGGTGTGAAAGATGGAGCCAAAAGGATTCAACATCTAGAAGAAACACGGGCGAAAGCCTCCTGATGAAACCACTACATCTGGAAGAAGCAAAAGTTTCTAAAGTACTCAAAGGAGTATTTCAGAAGAGGAAAGGATATCCACAAAGAAACTAAACAAGTATATTTTGATCAGTGAAGGCAACTCTGCATCACTGGAAGCTAGAAATTATTTATGGCAATCATTCTAGAGCAAACTGCATTGTGAGACTGGAATATTATCTTGATCAGAAAGCAGAAGCTGACTTGCAAAAGACAACGTGGCATCTGACATTACAATAAAATAACCTGAGAACGATACCTCATGTTAGGTTTTCTAGGCAGGTAAATCCATGACTGTATCATTGGGATGATGCTTCTGAGTTAACGTGAGCTGGCAGTAAATCTATGTCGAAGTAATCACCTGCCATTCTTAAACAAAAAACTAATAAAAATAAATAGATCTCTTATTTCAGGCCTAAAATCCTGCAGGGCACTAAGGCCATTCATCAGACCAAATTCAGCAACCCACAGCATAAACATCTTATTATGAGTTTGTTTAAACTCTCTTTACAGTTAGTGGAGAGCGTAAAGCTTCTCTGGAACATGATTCATCTCACCTCCTAGAGTAGCCATCTAAAATAGGTTAGATGAATCATGCCCTAGACATGCTTATTTTTCTTAACCAACTCTACAGGGCATCTGGACAACTAGCTCAGAAGTAGTCAGATGACTTCAAACTGTATGCTCTGTCTCTTTCAGTAATTATGCACTGTAAGAGGGAAGAATCCTTCTGGTCCATGAAGGTTAAAGTAAAAAATCAGCATCTAATGCTGTTAAAAAACAGAGTCACTGCCTATAAAATAGTTAAAGAGCAAAAAAAATAGAGCTAACCACTCTTCTCTTGGCATCCGTATGGAAAAAGCAGTGGAAATAACAGACAGAGTATTACAGATTTATTTTTTCAACTCCATCATAATACTCTCCATAAATAACATCATTAAAGAATACAATTGCTAAATTTGTAACCCCAATATGCAGCTACAGTTCTGAAATGCGACATGCTCACAGCACAGCAGTGGCTAAAAAGGCTGCTCTTGTAAATTTATTCCTGACCCTATGGAGATGATTATCAAATCAGGACAGCCGTAGAGATGAAACACAAGAAGGTTCCAGCTTTATATGCAAGCCATGGAAGATAAAAACAAACAAGCAACAACACCAAAAGTTGGATTCTGCATCATTATTAAAACCTGAAATAACAGAAGTAGAGCCAGTAGATCTGACAGCACAACAGACAAAAGGAAAACAACTGAAGAGAAAGACTAAAACGCAAGGGATGCCTCTAAATCTGCAAAAGAAAGACCAACCCAGAGACTCACAGAGAGATCTTGAGACACATTATATCCTCCCTTTCCTAGAGAGTAAAAAAAGTGTTGATAATACAAAGATAACACCCTCTAAGAAGTTTGGGTTGAAATCACAATTTTTGTAATTTTTTCAAATCACAACTGACGTACAGTCAGTTGTTATAGGGTCACTACCAGCCTAGGAAAGACGTGTAAATGCTTCTTTCCATCTTACAAGCTTTTTCTGCCATCATTTATTCCTCTTGGCATCTAGAATTTGGACCTGGAATTCCACCTGTATAAATCATACCCAAATCATAGTTCAAACACCACACTGAAAGAACCTCTGACGATGTTTCCATCTAGTCTGATATGCCCAGAAACATCAAGTCTATCACATCTAATGAGTACAGGAAACCGATTACCTTTTTAACAAAAGACCACAAAACTTCAGAATAATTTAGGTTGGAATGGATCTTTGGAAGTCATCTCTTCCAGTTTCCACTTAAAGCACCATCAGTGTCAGTCAGACGTTGTCCATTGCCTTGTCCAGTTGAGTTTCGAGTATCTCCATGGATGGAAATTCCAAAAATCTTGTTAGAAAAATTGTTCTAACTTCTGACCACCTTCATTGCAAAGAATTCATCCTCTCATCTTTCTGGTATGCGTATCTGCTGGAACTTTTGACTGTTGCCTCTTGTCTTCCCACACCTCCCCAGTACTTCTTGAGGCTGAACAAATCTAGCTCTCTGTGCATCTGCTCACACCCCCTATGCTCCAGGCCCATGGAAACAGTGATGGCCTTCTCCTAGACTTAAGTTTATTGACATCCTTCCTGCAGTAAGAAGCCCCAAACAGGACATAATACTACAGTTATGATCTCACAAGTACCAAATTAGAAAGTCCTGTGTGGAGCCAGGAGTTGGACTCAATGATCCTTGTGGGTCCCTTCCAACTTGGGACATTCTATGATTACTCAACCCTTAGTAAAGCAGCCCTGTAACTAGTTAGTCTAAACAACTTCCCTATGACCAAACTTGGAATGCATTTTACTCCAATTCCTGTGTATATCCATGTACTTTGAAAAGTCAAAATTAGCATGTTTTTTGACAAATTTAATTTTATCCCTACAGTGCTGACAGAACTTTGTTCATTGACCATTCCTATATTCTACAGATAATCTTTTTTTTCTTCTTAATATTCCTCTTTGTGTACCTATTCATCCCACTTGCTTGGGAAATTTTTTTCAGTTTTTTCCCCCCTTACTAAGAATAGAGATTTAATGTAGATTTACCTGCTTGATTTAAATTCAAAGGTTTTTCTACACTGACACCTACAACTCCTAAGCTGGGATAACTTCGTAAGAAATTCACATACTTCATCAAAATTTTCTCTTTTTATACCATGAAACTTAAAGATCTACCTTTCTGGATTGTGTTAACCAATAGCCCATAATCTGCCACAAACTGAAGTTTACAAATTCATTTTGATATCAGACTTGTTGCTTTTTTATTCAAGCAATATAGCAAATTACATTCTTCTGATATATCGCTAGCCAAACTACCAGTGTGGCGCAGCTATGCAGCAGCAGCAGCTAGAAATCCAAAGTAGCTTTATTGATACACAAGTCAATAGGCAATACAAAACATCAAGATAATCAATAAAATGATCATATTATTCACTTCACATAAGTAATCCTTTATTTTGAAAACTAAAAATCTACCTAAACCAGTATCCTAATCCCTACTGCTAAATGGGAATTAAGTCTATTAATAAATACCTGCAGCAGTGTCACATACCAAAAATCTCTTTTCTCTAATTCAAGGATTTTCAACAGTTAATTTATAGATGCCTTAGTATCAATGTACACATTTTTTCATTTAAAATCAAATTGAATCAACTGAAAAACATGATAAACAGCTATTTCTGATCATTTCTGACAACCAAATCTCATAAGATATTTTCATAATTTATCAGAACCAACTCTAGATCAATGTTACCTCAAGTTGGTTAATGACTACTTAGGAAGAAATGACAGCAATTACATCCAGCAATCAGTTCCCAACAGTATTAGCAGCCTTCCATTTCAGTCTGTATCTCCGATTTTAAAATCCCATTATGATAGAATTTGTGGTATGATTTCTCTATTACCATTAGAGAAAACATATCACCATCCAGATCTCAGGTTGACTGCAGTAAGTTTCTAACACAAACTCAGTACAGTTTTTTATATGTATCCTTTCTCAAAGACATTTTACACAAAGATAATTTGCTTAATGCTGAAAGGCACAGACACTCTTCTAGACCTAAGTATGGGGCATTTTCCATGACAGTCATGTTCCTTTAAACCGAGTAAAGATGTTTCTAAAAACTAGGTGTTCCCTCTTTTTTTGTGTGTGTGCCAGGATTCTTTTCTTTTTCTTTCCTTTTTTTTTTTCTTTTATACTGGAATTTGTCAAGAAATTGAGTCTAAAGAGCTGGAATTGGAGAGATTATTCCTCTGCTGTATTTTACTATGTATAGCACATATTCTAGCTGCCTAAATCCATCCTCTGTTTCTAATGGATGAAGAATGGACTATATTACTTCAGTGTCCTTTTCTTTTCATGGCATATTTTCATAAAGCAGGGGAAATGGCAGACCATGAAATTATAGGAACAGACACTTTGTAACTTCAGAGTCACTTTGACGTGAAGTACTGCTTACTCTCTGCTGAGAGACTCGAGCATTACATCAGTGCAACTACTAAGGAATAAATATGCAAGTTAGAGGCAAGATTTGAATACAAGATCTAAAAAAAAAAAAAGCCTACCAGTATGGTGACAGTTATATTTTTTGACCTGCATGGGACAGAATGCACCTTACATACTTTAACACATACCCATGATCTCAGGATTGATTCTGAGTAATAAAGGACATCAAAGTACTTTATCATCAGTTAAAGGAAGTGATGCATCTGGATGGTACCTCCTGAGGCCCTGTAAGCCTGCCATGAAAGGAAAGTACTATGCAGATAAGGGCATTGTTCCTCAGTGGGGCTTTACACGTTGTTATTCATTCAAACATATAAGAAAGGCAGTTCATAGACTATGACAGCAGGGAGAAAAAATACAGGTTTTTTTTAATGGAACAGAGGAGGCATGTCTATGCCGCATCTCAAGTAGTAAAGATACCACAGCTTGTAACAGCCATCTCAGGGCCCTCGCCTTACCAAGTCAGAGACATTTATTTTTAATAGGAGCCTGCTAGCATCCACCCCAACTTCAATTCATTTCCTCTACACAAGCCACCTGACCCACCACACCAGCCTTCAGAAACAGCCCTGCCTTTGTTTTCCTTTTGTATTTTTTTCCATTCACATGTGTGGAAGGTATTAAATTCAGGATAGTATATGGGTCTGGTACTACAGGGTATCAGGGTTTAATGATTTTGTTAATAGCTCTTAAATCCTCTACCATCCTGTAAGTTCCACCTGGTTTCCTTACTGGCAATATGGGAGTGTTATAAGGGGACATGCATGGTTCCAATAGTCCTGCCTCCAACAGAGACCGAACTATAGGATCAATTCCTTCTCTCCCTTCCTGAGAGAGGAGAAACTGTTTTCTGAAGACAACTTGACCTGGATCTTTCAACTCAATACGAATAGGTTTCACATCTATCTTCCCATATTGTCCTGGCACAGCCCAAATGTGAGGGTTAACCAGTTCTTCAGTCCCCACGGATAACTTGTGTAATGTAACAATCATTCCACACTTCTATAGTTCCCTTGAAACCTGAATTTGAATTCCCGATTTGGCCATTAAATCTCTCCCCAGCTGCAATCACATTTTGGTACATACAGAAAATCAACTATTTCTCTCCGACCTCCAATTTCAAGAAGAGCCTGGAGGAAATATGTCTCCTCATCCTTCCCATTTACCCCCTGTATCTTCCAAATTCATGTTGAAAGATTTACCCCTTTGGGTATAAACTTCAGAGTCGTTGGTTGCCCCCATATCCATAAGAAAATCCACTGCTTCCCCTTGTGGACCCACTTTTCCGTTTATCAAGGGTTCCATGAGGGTGGGTCCTTGATATAAAGGAAACCCCTGACAACCCTAACAATCCATCTGCATCAACTTAATTGCTTCTTTCCCCTATTTAGTTGTCTCTCTGGTCATTCTCTTGCCCAATGTCCTTCCCCACAACAAATCTTACACTGGTTCCTCCCCAACCCTTGCCTATCGTTTCCTCTCCCCAGCTGTAAGGGCCCTGATTCCTTTCCCCTGTAAAGCTGTGTATTCCTAATATGAGCACCCAGTATTTTTCCACACAAGACAGAAATACACATCTGTTTAAAAATACATCTCATACTGTAAAATAGAAAAACTAAAACACAGCATTTGCACTATGTTTCACACAGGCTCTTCAGGTTTAGTGTGAGGCACCAGGACTGACTGACAGTACAGCATCTCTTTAAGGCATTACTTATATTCACGCTTTTCAAAAACTGTGGAAACGTCCAAAATCTTGTCAAAAGATGTTTTTTCCCCCCACTAGATAAACACTGAAGGAAACCGAGTAGCCTGAAGTTTGGTATTTACCAGAATTTAGAAGAAAAAAACAGGTCTCCAGGCCACAGACCGAGTCGCTGCCCCTTCTTTATGGCTGACGGACACGTTCAGGGAGCTGGGTGGGGCAATGAGGCACTGGTGCTGCCAGAGCTTCGGAAGCGGGGACGGGGTACTGCTGCTGCCGCTTCCACCGACCACAAGCCGCAGGGTAGGGGTTGCAGCGCTGGGACGTGCCCTGCGAAGGAGAGGCCATCAGCCGCCCTGGGCCGGTCACAGCCGGTTCCAGCCGGCTCTAAAAAGCGCTGTGAAACCGGCCGTAAACATTGGCGGGTGGGGGGAGCGCGCGGAGACCCTGCTGAGGGAGAGGGAGGGAAGGAAGCGGCCGGGGCGTCTCTGAGGGACTGTGGGCTCTGGGCGGGCGCTCTGGGGCAGGGAAGGGACACAAAGAAGCCGAGCAGACCCCAAGTTAAGTAAGAAAGAGAGAGAGCAACAGAAAGAAGCCATGGTGGGTACACCATGGTGCCTCACCACAGGAAAAGGGACAGATTGATGGTGAACTGCACGAAAAATAAGCTGAGGCTACAAATGGAGGGGGGGAGGAAAGGTATTCGGCTTACGTTTGACCCAGTTTAGGAAAAGTGCTTACTTAACTGTTTTCATGTTCCCCTCCCTCACCACCACCCCTTCAATACCCAAATCAACAATCGGAAGTTTGTGTTAATTGGCAATCAACTAAGTAAAAAATCCCAGATAGTTCAGCCTGTGACACTGGTGTGAAACTTTTCACCTTCCCTGCCCCGGGCTGCAGTCTGCACTTCAGCAAAAAGCCGTTTGCAGATGGATCGGCTATAGGCATCGGTGGGGCGGAAGGGGGGAGCAGGAGGCTGAGGAAAAGCTGACAGGGTGGCTGGTACTACTGTAAGGGCAATGTCCACGTTGGTAGGAGATGCAGCTGCAGCAACCTATTTATTATCCAGCGCAAAAGCTGCTTTCAGACCGGCGTGATCTGAAAAAGACACGCTGCGCCTTTTTCAGACAGAAATGAGTCATTTTTCCGAAGCTCTTTTGCCCACCATTTTAATGCCAGCTTCACAGATACTGAGGAAGCAAGAGCTGCTCCAGCGCTTTCTGCAGGACCCGGTCCCTCCCGCGGCGAGCAGCCGCCACCCGCCTGCGCCTAGCGCCATCTCGCGAGCCCGCGGGGAACCGCCCGGCCCTGCCGGCCTCCTCCGGGCAGCAGCTGCCCCGCACGGGCCTGCCTTCTCCGTCAGGGTGAAGACGGTAAGACGAGAGCACTAAAAATAACACTCGGTCATCTTCTGCCCACAGAAACATTTGGGGAGCTCTGCCGCTTCCCCTGAAGCTTGAGATTAGGGGCTGCAGGAAGAGCTGTGCCGGGTGACCTCTGAGGATGCAGGTCTTTCCTTCTCTATATGCTCTTGTCCAGGATAAGAAGCAAGGCAGATGTGTTATGACAGCAGTGTGGCTATCGAGATGTTACTTGGATGTTGCTCAAAATTATGTCTTAACCCTACATAAGCTAGCTCGAGTGGTCCTCCTTTTGTTAATATTAATTAGAGTGGGGATTAATTAGAGTAAAAATATTTAATCTGTTATTATTATAACCTATTTTTAGAAATTAATGTATATTCTTCTCACCAATCAAGATGAAAACTAGTTTGTAAGGTACTTAAACTAACCAGCCTTTCCCTGGGAGATATGAATTCTTTTGGCTCTTAGTGGTTGCAAAGAGCAGAGTCAGAAAATACTGTATAATTATTGTAATAATTGTCAGTACAATTACAATGGACTTCAATCTACAGCAGTTTATGAAGTTAGGTACATGTGAGCCACATGTCAGTGAGTTATAAACTGATGTAGAGAAAAGGTTCATTTTTAGTCAGCTTCAGATCAGAAAACAACCTTCAAATGTTTCAGCTCTTAACACTGGACTTCTAATAATCTTCTAATAATAAAAATCAGAGTCAAGAAGAGGAAAGGCAAAACTGAGTAGTAGATTGATGCAAAGGCAATGCAATATTTGTTTCATGAGATCTGTTAACTGGAGGCTAATCAGAGGAAGGTTATTTGTGATACCAGGGCTCTTACTACAATTCTATGTTGATTTCTGCGAATAAACTTGTTGGGAACATATTTCCATCTCCGTCTGTCTTGTTTCCTTCTGTCCTCTTTGAAACATTTTGCATTGAGTAGGAATTATGGAGGCCTAAGGGGCACCTGGATTTTTGTACAAATAATCTTTCTACTTTGAGAATGAAGTGAAAAATTAAAAAAAAAAAAATCAGCAAAGTAATCTTCAACCTCTAATTCTGCACAAATTGACATTGATGCAATAAGTCTTAGGCACAAATTCTTTATAGTACTCCTTATAACCGGATCTCTGGAGAACCAAACACAGAAGTCCTTACAGGTGTTTTTTGTTATACCCTCTCAGGTATTTGAGCAGAATTTCTACATATTTTCAGCTTAGAATTAAAAGGAAAAAAAAGCCTGAATTTATATTCTGCTTCTAAAACAAGAAAGAGCTAACAATCTTCATATTGTACCCATATTTGTACTTTAGGATAATTGACACTTTCTTGATAGATGAGGAACTGTTTTAGAAAAGCTCTACAGAGGCTGCATTTAATCTCAAATCCTAACCATATACCAGCATATGTGTTTTAAAAAACAGTTTGAAAATGAACACAGTATTGTAACAAACTAGAAATGGCTCAATAAAACAATATTTCAAAGGTTCGCCTCAGGTTTCACATTTGTGTTTTCAAGAAATAAAGGTACTGGAGTGCATCTTTATGAGTCACTTTGTAGATACTTGATCATAGTGAATTTGATGCTTATGAAAGCAGGAGACTCAGTGCTATCAAAGCCACAGAGCATGGTCTCTGAATAATCTTCCTCAGTGAGTTCGCCTTCCCATTCCCTTTCAGTGATTAAGGAAGAAAAATTCCTGTACCCTTCTGTTGGCTTTTCGTTTTATTTTTATGTTTGGCTACATTCAAAAATGATTTTGCTCTCTATTCGTGTTCATTCTTATGAGCAATATTGATTCATAAGGATGGCTATTGAACAGACATTTTGAGAATGTAACAGTGATTCATTTAATTAAGGAAAATAAACCTATCTTGTGATGATGTTAATTTCAGGTTGAAACAGTTAGTCTTCCTTTTAGCTGGGTTTGTGTACTATGCTCATAATACCGATCTGTCTTTAGTTCTTTCATTCAGGGAAGCAGTGGTGTAACAAAAAAAAAAGCTCAAATTCAGGTTCACAAATGTTTAAAGTAATGTTCAGTACAAAGAGATCAGTAATAATCTATAGGTAAAAACTGATAATTTTTGGTTGAGCAAATCTCAATGATACGATATTCATGAAGTTTCTACCATTTGCTGAGAGAAAATAAGGCTAATTTCAATAGATAAAAGTATTTACTTTTTCAAGTAAATACTTCAGTCACTGGTATTTGTGGATGTCCTACTCATTAACTGCTTAACATAAGACTGATGACATAAATTTAGATGAAGAAAAATTAAATAGAAAACTTGTCCCCAAAGAAATCAACTGAAGTATGCAATGGACTTCAGGGAAGCCAGGGTTTAATTTAAAAGCTGCCAGAAAAAGTTTTATCTAAGCAATATATAGAATTTGAACTTACTCTTATGTAGGTATCATTCTGACAATTTTCCTTTGTGAATGCCTGTGTTTCCCCTGCAGGAAAATGTTAATGCCTGCCACCAGACCTGTCCCTCATGCTGTTTTCTCCACACAGAAAAAAAGTGGAGTAAATTGGGTATTAAAATAATTCAGCTCTGCCTAACAGGAACATTTCTTCAAGTTAAGAACAAATTACTTGCTAAGACCCTTGAGGCTATCTGGAATTGTAACATATTTAGGTGCTGTATCATAACTTACAAGCCTTCTACCAGTGTTTTTCTATTTTCTTCAGTTTGTGAATTCTTCACTTTTTTTTTTAACTGGAGCAGTAGACCCCACATTGAGCAAGTTTAAGTCATTCAAAGGATTAAAAACCAGGCGACTACTGAACACTAGAGTTTGGGCAACTGGTCTTGTGTAAAATCTGTAGAGCTAACTGAAAAGTAGAGTTTCCATATGCTGGAGGGTTTCCTTCCTTCCTTCCTTCCTTCCTTCCTTCCTTCCTTCCTTCCTTCCTTCCTTCCTTCCTTCCTTCCTTCCTAATATACTTTCAATTCAAGAGGATCTGTTTTCTCCTCCCGAAGACAGTGGAATTAGAAGAAATACTGCATCCTACGTTTCTGAGAGTATGCTTACTTTTTACAGTTTCCAGCACCCCTTCACAAGGGTAGAACTGCTGAGAATTCATTGACCTCCCTCAATCTTGACTAGTGTTCAACAAGATGGCTAATTTCAAGTGGCATTGAACAAAAACTACAACTAAACTTTCAATTTAGCTTTGATTTATAACTCTGAGTTAAATACCTGATGTTTCTGAATCAGTGCCTGGAGGGAATTAAGTACCACAAAGTGGAATTCACTATAATTTCCCTGGTAAGTAACATGCAGCCTAAAATAGCTAATAGGAAAATCTGGGAAGGGTGGAGCTAAGACCGAGTTCCTTTGTGGTGCTGTGGCAACTAATTGATGGTTACAGAGGAATTCCGGTGTTAGATCAGGTTAACAGACACAGCCGCTCTCCAATTCCCAGGAGCTGATATCAATCAACACTTTTCAAAAAATGTAACAGGAGTTTTTATTTAAAGTTTAAGGCATTTAAAACATAAAACTTACAAGCCAACATAATTAATCCACTAGGTCAGGATTTTAAGCACTCACTCAAGCCGAACAATGTTATTCAATGTCTGTTTGTGTGTATATTTTAATTGATTCTTGGAGAAGAGACTTTCTCAGTTCTCTGGTTATGACTTAAAGAGGCTGCATGAAGAAGCAGATGTCTTCTTTCCCTGAAGTTATTAGATTTTCAGTACACAAAACCAACCTCACAGCACAGGTTGAATGTTCATCCTTAGAACAGGATGCTCTTCTGAGAACTGGAAGAGCTGAGAGGACAGGGAACCTGTTTTTATCCCTATGGAGAGTTTAGGTATGTTAAGTCCTTGCAAGGGTCCATTTTTATATCTGGCATGATATCTGACTGTTTGATCATGTGAGACGTTAGCCATCCTCGGTCTCAGTTATACCATTTTAACAGTTGTATGATTATCTCCATGACAATGATGAATTCTGAAAACAGACCTTAATCCTGAAGAGCAAAATGAATGCTTAGGACTTCAAAGTATCAGACTCATAAAAGGACAAGATAACATCTAGCTAGAGTAAATATGGCAGAGAAATAAAATTGCTATATTATAACATAAGTCCTGCAAAATAAAGACAGATGGATAAGCAGTCTAACCCACTCAGTCATCCCACCCTATTTCCCATTCTGAGCATGAGTAAAAGGGCAAGTGCTACCGAATCACTTCCTCACTCCTCATGATATTGTATTTATCAAGTGTATTTTAAATGTAGATGTGGGTGTTCTCTACATGTGTTAGGGACAAGAAAACTGACTGAGTAATAGGCCAGCCTAACAGAAATATGTTAGTTATGAGCATCGCCATTTAGAAATATATTTATGAGGGCTGAAATTCAACATCATATAAACAAATACAGCTATGTTCCACAGCCATATCTCAGCTTGGTTCTGAGGCTGGATTTCAAGGTATGGTTTCTAATATATATCTCTCTCTATACATATATATAGATATGCGGTTATGGACAAGGGAGATACAGTGCATATATAAAACTAAAGAATTTAAGCTGAGCTAAGCTTTTAACAGTCTAACCGTCCAAGTTCTCTAATTGAAAAAGCAAAGTCATATTAATAATACAGTTAAAACTGTCACATGGAACCCCTCTTCCTAGAATCCTCCCTTTTCTCTGGCATTATGCTCATGCTGTTAATGTTCCTCTTCTCCTAAGGTCTGCAGTTGCAGTCGTCTTCAAGAAGGAGTTGGGGTGGTGGTTATGAGTTGTCAGTCTGTTTGTCAGTTATGGAGAGTTGAAGTCTTTGTCAGGAGGCGTATAATGTTCACTGTGGGTGGGAGTTTCTTCCTTTTCTGCCTTGGGGTCCACTTGGAGCTGTATTTATATATTTTTTTTAATGTAGTTCGC
The DNA here is from genome assembly GCA_013399115.1 of Anseranas semipalmata. Lineage (NCBI taxonomy): Eukaryota > Metazoa > Chordata > Aves > Anseriformes > Anseranatidae > Anseranas > Anseranas semipalmata. The sequence continues at coordinate 184,330 of VXAA01006392.1, forward strand.
CTCCTTCTTGCTGCTTCCCTGCTAAAGTCTGAAAGTTGCCTTCCTCGGCCTCAGCTGACACCACAGACTTGCTTGCAAAGCAGGGACTTCCCAGGTTTGCCAGACCATTACCATTCATGGTGGTCACAAAGCTTCAGCTCACACAAAGGTGAAGCTATAGTCAATTGGCCACCAGGCAATTGTTAAAAAAAGCTGAAACCATGCCAAGACAAACTGAGACATGTCCTGACACCCTACACTATCAGGTCAGTCTAAAACTTATGGCTATTTATAGACAATACTAAAGGTCATATTTGGTCATATTTGCTTGGCTAATTTATAGTTTTCATGTAATTTAGGGGCAGAATAGGCACAAGAACCATTATGTGAAGAAGTACTCAACAATTCTGAGAAGTTTTAGACCTTGAAATATGTGGAAACAAAGTGGGGTGGGATGATATATCTCCTAATCATTGAAATCATATTCTGCACGTTCGAATTACTACCAAAAAAAAGTGTATGTGTATACATACAGATAGATAAATAGATTTGCATATATACATATATATATACACATACAGATCGATATATGTGTGTATATATATACATGGATATATGCATATATACATACCATTTTGTAACCCCCCTTTTCCCGTATTGTATCAATTCTAACGTGAATAGTATCTTGGCTAGTGTGGAATTCATTGGAAAACCAGAACAAGTTTGACAAGACTTCCATGGTGACTATAATCACTGCGAATCTTACTTCTTACCAACAGAAAGATGATTCCTGAGGCTATTGGGAGTATGTGAAATAGAAATCTTTAAAAAAGTCAACTCCTGTGCTGGGCAACAGACTATACAGTAATAAAAGGTAATTGAAAAGAATAAATATAGCAAAGCTGCAACAATGTTGAATCTACAATTTTTTATCAATAGAAATATTTCCTCACTTTTCATTAGATGTACATATAAATGGTTTGAACTGCCCAGTAAATTTTTTCCCTCTACTTACACTGGAAGTAAAATTATGTCATTAATTAGTGATACCTCCTTATGTTCTGAGGCAAAATCAAGTTACCTGTTTATTATCTAGTTAGTTCACTGTTTTCTTATCCCCATGTAATATGGATATTCTTAACTATATTTTTCTAGTTTAATTAAATATCAATTTGTACTAATCTTGTGTTGTGAGATGCTACCTATAAGTAACAGCACAGAAAATTTTCTTGGTCCCACTTGCAGTTTTTGTAAAATAAAAACATGACCTTTAAAACAGCAGCAGGACTGCAGGCACTGAAAACTACTTTTTGTGAAATCATAATACAGGGACAAGAAAACACATCAAAATGTAGATCATAGGTAGATCACTCCAGCCTGACATGGATTAGGCCAATACAATAAGTAGAAACAACACAACAATTTGCTCACCTGGAAAGCACCTAATTAAAATCCAATTCTGTAGGCTTCTTCCTTCTCAGTGGTTCCCAGATGAAGTCTGAAAATTGCACCATAGCCTTCCCAGCCTCAGCTGACACCATGGGCTGTTGCAGTGCTTCCCCAGGTTTGCCAGACCGTTAACATTCTAGGGGTTCACAGAGCTTCAGCTCACAGAAAGGTGAGGCAGTAGTCACTTTGCCACGAGCCAGATATTAAAATCATCTGATATTAAAATTATGCCAAGACAAACCCAGACGTATCCTGACACCCTGCAGTAGCAGGTCAGTCTAAACCTTATGGCCTCTTACTGGTTGTGGCAAAATCATATTTTCTGGGCTGCAGAGCATTCTTCTTTACTGATTTGTATGCATATAATTCTGACAATTTTTATGGACAGCATTATATTTATTCATAAAGATAAAATACCTGAGTAAGAATATAACATGGTATTGAGTCTCCAAGTTGATAAAATAATCACTCTTGCTCCAAGGTAGGCTGAGCCATTAATTTATCTCCAGTTCATAGCTGGAGATACTGTGTGCAACAAACTGGACAGGCAAAAAAAAAGTGAGCGTGGATGTTGTGTGTCAATCAAGAATACATAAGAATGAAAATTAAAAGTAAATATGATGGAAACACATCGAATTGCTGTCTGCAAACTGAAGATGCTTTTTGGTTTTAAGATCTAGCACTCTAATCAGGACAGGGAAGCAGATGTGTTTGTCTGTAAGTGAACAAGGATGCAAATTCCCTTCACCTTAGGACAAAACCAAATTCTCCTACAGTATACGAGAGCCTGAGGATAACTCAGGTCTTTCTGCAGCTGACTCAGCTGTGATAATAAATTGGCATGGATAGGGCTATGTGTAATCTAAAATTCTGCCTATTGCTTTAGATCCTGTTCATCAGGCAGCAAGATGGATATGTTCATATGTATTGATTTCCCAATCAGTATACTCATCCTGAATAATGGATAAGATATCAGAACTGGAAGCAAATGAGCCGTATGTTATTTCTACAAATTTCTACTTCTGTTGTATCCATAATAAAGATGTTATTAAGAAGTGAGCATTTGTACTTTTCAGTGAGCTCTCTCTTACCTTCTTGAATTAAAAACATGCATTTTTTTTCTTCCCATGTTGATATTAAGATCACGACTCTCTATCTAATGCTTTAAAGGCAAAGGCAAGATTTATAATGAATCCGTCAGGGTATGGCGAGGCCTGGCGGCTCCCTGGGGCCAGAGGCCTGTCCCCAGCAGCCCAGCCTCCAGGAGGGGCTGTGAGGGCCCTGACAATCTCTCTGCCATTAGTAGTCCTTTGTAATCACCAGACTCTGGTATTTTCCTCACAGGTCATAAGAGGGGTGGGGACAGGGCAGGTAGTAAAACTCCCAATTGTTTGAAACATCTGCTAGAGGCTTCTTGCCAGTGTTTCACAGCAACTGTGAACACCCCTGGCAGAGCTTTACAGAAAAAGTGTTTGGTCACTGATGCTTTCAGCTCATGTAAATGTACTCCAAGGCTTCAGAGCTCTGAACAGCTTCCTTTGCTTACATCAGTAAACTGCTGAAATAAACTCAAAACAACTACTCTGTCCGTATGCATCTGAATTACCATTTGCAGGACTCTGGCCAAAGCATAGTGATAATTCTCATACTCCAAGTGGAATTGTTATGAGTAACTGCTCATAAATAATACGATGTAATTTTCAAGCTGTGTCAGTTGGACACAGACCTCAAAGCATCCCTTTGCAGATATAGAGTACACTTCTCACAAATTCACTACCACACAGTAAAAGTCAGATAATTGTACAAACCTTCCTGCTAGCAAAATCATAATGTAAATACAACAAAGAGGAGAATTAATTGGAGGGAATCATTTAAAAAGAAACATTCAAAGATTATTTGTACTAATCGTTATACTTAGCCTCTCCATTTCTAGGAATGCATTAGTAAGCTCTCTTTTGTTTTGTTCATGGTCAACTTCTGTACCCTCAGTACCTAATGAAATTAACAAGTTAATTATCTGACAAGAAAAGGTAACTCAATACCTTATTCATTAAGAGTACTCTAAAAGTCACAGCTTGGCATGGACTTAGTTCAGCATAAACACGAACTGTATTATTTTGAAGAGAAACAAGAAACCCGAAGGAAAATGCCTTGAAGAAACAGAAACCAAATAAGTTTGTTCTAACCCCTGCCCCAAAATTCAAAAAGAACTTGAAAGATTTTTTTCAAAGAGGACTTCAAAACGTGTAACAGGGTGAAGTGATCTAATTTTCTATGAGCACATTTAGAAGATGGTACGGAAAATATAAGATTGTAGCAGGGTGAGTCAAAGGCTTTGGAAAAGAGTAGAAAGTAGTAATTAAGCTGAAAATGGCAGATTAAGGTATTCAAAAGCTGCAAGAGGACTCTACTGCAAGGGACATTTGCGATTTTGAATGTCTTCCACTATACTGGCAGACAGTTCTACAGCTTTGATGCGAACACCACACTACACGCTTGCCCAGAGAGGCTGTCAAGTCTCCATCCTTGGAGATGGAGACAACGTTCCCCAAATGGTCATGACTCTGAGGTGACTGCTCTGAGCAGGGCGGTCAGAGTAGGTGATCTCCATAGGTCCATGCTAAACTCAGGTATTCTAGGATTGGGAAATACGTCAAAACAGGTAACATGGAAAACTTTGGTGTTTCTTGCCAATCCAAGTGAACCCTTAAGGAATACAGAAGTGTATTCTTAATGTATGGATGAAACTAGTGAGAGAAACAATGCAGAAATTAGGTCTTAATGAACAGGGAACTACAACTATTAATTTGTTTTACTGTAATCTTCACCTTTTTTCTTAATTCCTTCTTGTTACTTTTCCTAGTCAACAGATAACCTCTAAAATGCAAAGTGCTGATAAGTTCAATATGAACTTGTACTTTCGATACCCCATTCAGGTTGTAACCTATTCATTACTTTTGTCTTGCTTTCTTCAGATGATACTTAGCAACATTTATTCCTGAAATATCAATAAAGCAAATCAAATGTTAGGAACTGTATGGGACAGAGTAGAGAAGAAAGCTCTTTATATAACTTTATAATTTGCCAGTCTCTTAGATATGTTGTATGGTTTTGGACACCCAAAATCAAAAATTGTTACATTAGAAAAGTGAAAAGCATCCAGAGATGACAAGCAAGGATGATCATAAAATACACAGAAAATACATAGTGACTTCCAAACAGGAGTGGCTAATTACATTGGGATTCTTGAGCTTGGAAAAGGCATGACTGAGGGGTATATGATAGACAACCATAAAATCATGAGTGGCATGGCAGAGATAGTTAGGTATTTGCTGTGTCTTCCAGAACAGAAAACAGAGAGCATCATATGAAGGCACTGACACGTAAGTTCAAAATAAGCAAAAGGAGGTGATTTTTAACAAAACAGGTAGTATACTTGTGGAACTCATTGCAAAAGGATTTTGTCAATATTAGAAGTTTACACGGATTCAAGCTGAGACTGCACAAGCTCATAAAAAAAGAAATCCACTCAGGGTTACAGAATACAGAGAAGCCACATATGTCTTGGGCAGTCTATGAGCTGAACATGGATAGAGCCTCAGAGAGTGCTAAGGGGAGGGAATCATGTGCTTCCTCTATTCTTACATTCTTCCCAGGCATCTGCTTGTGACCACCAGAGGAAACAGAATCACAGAATCACAGAATCACAGAATTGTTCAGGTTGGAAGAGACCTCCAAGATCACCTAGTCCAACCTCTGACCTAACTCTAACAAGGCCCACACTAAACCATATCTCTAAGCTCAACATCTAAACTTATATAGAGTTTAGAATACCAGAATAGCCATTGTTATGAAAAATTTATAAAAGACTTCCTCGAAAAAATGTTGATAGCCTAAAATTGAGGTATTGGATATAATAGTCTGAGTGCAAGGGAGCACATTTTTGTATAACACAAACAAACAAAATTCAGATGTGTATGCACTCAAGTCCACTGTGGACTTTCGCATCAATGTTCATGAACCAGCTCAGTGCACTTGACCAAAGGCTTCTTATATATGTAATTTAGGATAAAAAACAGTTCCTTAGATACTGAACTCCAGTGAGGAAGAAAAAAAAAAAACTTTGAGGCAATTTTGAGTCTGTCGATAGAAGTGATTGTCCCATTCTGCTCAGCACTGGTGCGGCCTCACCTCAAGTACTGTGTGCAGTTTTGGGTACCACGTTATAAGAAGGGCATGAAACTATTAGAGAGTATCCAAAGGAGGGCTATGAAGATGGTGCAGGATCTAGAGGGGAAGACATATGAGGAGTGGCTGAGGTCGCTTGGTTTGTTCAGCCCAGAGAAGAGGAGGCTGAGGGGAGGCCTCATGGCGGCCTGCAGCTTCCTCATGAGGGGAGCGGAGGGGCAGGCGCTGAGCTCTGCTCTCTGGTGACAGCAACAGGACCTGAGGGAACGGCATGGAGCTGTGACAGGGGAGGGTCAGGCTGGGTGTTAGGTAAAGGTTCTTCACCGAGAGGGTGGTTGGGCACTGGAACAGGCTCCCCAGGGAAATGGTCACGGCACCGAGCCTGCTGGAGTTCAGGAAGCATTAGGACAATGCTCTCAGACATAAGGTCTAGTTTTTGGATGGTCCTGTGTGGAGCCAGGAGTTGGACCTTGTGGGTCCCTTCCAACTTGGAATATTCTGTGGTTCTGTCATAATTGTGAGGGAGTTAACATTAATACAAACTGTATCTTACTTGTTCCCCTACTGTACACTATTTAGGTGTCTCCATATCTGCAACTACTTTTCTTTAAATTTCTTTTGGCTTATTGGAGTGGGATTTACCCTTTCAGTTCCATCTTCTAATTGCATTCACTGAAATTAAGGAAGCGCAATTACCTGCAGTAATTTCCTGTCTTCATCAAATAAATAAATAAGTAAAACAAAACAAAACAAACAAACAACAACAAAAAAGCCCTGTAGTTCATAATTAATAATAACCCCAAATAAAATAATGATATAATCTCTGTGCTTGGCTGTCAATCTGTGATTTTCAGACTGAAGATCTCTGGTGGCTAATACTCATGTTTAACTAATGAGTACCAAGAAATGTATTTCCCACAATATTCATATTATGGGAAAATGAAAAAATAATTATTGGTTTACCGGCTATCAGCCACTGGAGAGAAGTGCTACAAAATATACACAACATGACTGGTACCCTAGTTCACAGTTTTAAATTTGCAAGAGCTCATGGAGTTAATTCAGGATGAAAATACTGTCCTTCAGTCACCTGGCTTTTTTTTTTTTTCAATGATTTAAGAACAGATGGCTAGCCTCAGTCCAAATTTTCTTTCTTTTCTCTGTTTGATTCAGCCTCACAGTACAATTTCTAAGTCATTTTTCCTGATTAATTTTAAATATTCTGCAATGGAGGAATGAGCTTTGATCTCTTTTCAGGACATTTACATCTTTTGTATGGTTGCTCTTACACAAAATGTAAATTGATGTTATGCAAGATAGGATATGGTAATTATGATTATTGTAATTGGTAACAAAACATGAAGAGGAAAGCAGAAGTGGGAATTGGAAAATAGAGCAAGATGGGGAATCTCAGCTTCTAATATTATAGGATACAGAATGTGCACTTGGCTTACAAAATCATCCAGATGCTTGTCAAAGAAAAGTGAAAACAGGAAACAGAAAATGTGGGAGATCTTAAAGACAGATGCAAAGGCAGTGAATTTTGAAGACTGAAAGGATCAAAACCAAGTCATTCTGAAAATTTTGGCCAGCTTGTCCAAAGTTCTTGAACAGAGCATGGGGAGATGCATATCCTATAAATTAAAGTAAGAAAGTTTTCAGAACCTTTAAAGAAAGGAATTTCTACCCAGATCTGGAAATCCAGTCAAAATGGAAGGAATAGCTTCTCTTTCCTCAAGATGCCTTCTACACAGACAGATTTCAAAACCGGAGGGCATTAAATCAAGCTGCCTTACCCACCTCATGCAGTAAGTTATAAACTTTCAAGTAGACTTGTTCCTACCCCAGGCTTTAAACCAGTATGCTTTAAAAGCAGTCTTAATGTATTTTGTACTTGAAGCAAACACATAGGGTTTATGAATATTTTCAGCATCAGGGAAGGAGAAGAGGCTATTTTCATCCTTTTGTTTAAGAAGTAACTTTGGAGTTTAAAATGGAAGTCTTGTCATCTTACATCCTCTGTGTAACCTCTGAAAAGAAAAGACTTCACCATTGACTATGCTGGAGCTCAGGGAAATTAGCTGTCTAATTTAGCTGCCAGTCAAGGGTGAATGAAGGTCTTCCCATTCCCCAGTATTTTTTGTAACTAACCTAATTGTTAACTGTTTAGTAACAATTAGATAAATTGCTAATGCATATACTTTGCACAGTCTACTTTATCTTTTCCAATTTTCCTAATGTGGATTAAATATGGAAATGGGAATAACTGAAAATGTAGAATGACTATTTATTTGTTTATTTGTGCTACTTTGGCTCCTGGAGTTTGATTCTTGGAAAGGTGATGGATCTGCAGGGAACAGAAGAGTTGCATGCTCAGCTCAAGTGATAAATGTTGATAAAGCAATGAAAATCATTCAGACTTAGATTGAATACTGCAATTCAGAGGACAGAGTGAATGTAAATCACATTCATTGCCTATTCCAAATGTTTTCTCAGTTACCTAGACTTACTCTCAGAGTTTTGTTCCTTTTAACAAAAGCTGTTACTTAACTGAACTTTCCATATGAGAACAGAAAGTGGTAAACTGCAACATATAAATAGAAAGATCCACACTATGATTCCTCAGCAAGAATATTAAAGAGCATGTCTGCCACATTTTCTTGAATGTATCTCTTTTGGTTTAAAGAACTCAGTTAATTTATATGTATAGGTGTATAGGATTTGTTAGATCTGTACCTCACTGATTTTCCCTGGGGGGAGTCAATCATTTAGAACTGGCTAGAGGCCTGGCATGATCCAATTTCTGTCACCGCTGAGACTGCAGCCTCTCCAACAACCCAAAACATAAAGAATAGATGCCATCATGAGTTCCCTCAGTGACCTACTATTACCTCACCTTTCCTATATATATAGGCATATAATAATATGCCTAATTACATTTCAAAAGTTTGCATCATCAGAAACAACAGAATAATAGATGTACCAATGTAGATGTTCACCTCAGTTAAGAGATCACAAGGACAAGCTAACATTGCGTATCTATGAAATTGTTTGACTACATACACAGCTGTGCCAATTAGAAGATGGAGGCTAATGGTCCTTAATATCTTGTTGCTTTTGCTGGCTCGTGTTACATTTTTTCCATGCCACACTGGGAGTTTGCCAGGCAACTTTTCATCTGTCCCAGGCCATCACTCGATACAGAAGTCCCCAACAAAGGTACTTTGAGTCCCGATCTGTCACCAGCCTGGAGGTGAAATTTTGTCATCCCAAATCCCACCATCTTCAGGGGGATATAAGCATGAACTCGCATGCTTTTTCTGAATCGGGTTGCTTTCATGTATCAGGAACTTTATAATTTAAATCAGGTTTCTCAATGTGCATGTAATAGTTATGGAGGAGGGAGCAAACTCCTCATGCACTGCTTTGAAAACAAAGTCTGCTAGAGCAGACTCTAAATCAAAGCATCTGACACATCCTGCCGTACATGTGAAATAATCATCTGCCGGAATGCATTAGCAGAGCAATGAATTATGTACCCATGTCTTCACTGCAACTAGCATCAGAGTCTGGTTCTTAATCTAGTTTCATACATTTTTTGTTACTTAAAAAAAGAAACAAAACCCCTGCTTTTCTCTCCCTCACAAAAACTCGCAAAGCCAACCAAGAAGATGATTTTACAGCTGACTCTGTTTTTTTTTTTTCACATTTCTTTTATGAGTTACCATTTCAATCCTAGATTGGTGTTTTGATTTTAGATACTAAAACAATCTTTAATTGTAGCTGTTATCTGTACTGAAAGCATTAATTAGTGAGAATAGTGTAGGAAAATGTGTGAAGGCAGTCAAAGTACCTTTATATTTTTAAAATAAATACAGATGAACACATTCGTATGTCAGCTTTTCTCTTCCTCTAAAAGCCCTAGGATTTTATTGTGGAGTAATTGTGAAACAATTCCATCGAATGGATTTCACAAAAGGCATCTTAATGGAGAGACCAGCAAATATGTTTATTACAGGTATTTGTTCCAAGGCAGAGCTTAAGGGCTGAAACTGAGGTCAGGGCTCCACTTAGACAACGTGCTGCAGAAACATGTACAAAAGGAAAGTGCTTCCCTGAAGAGCTAATAAAACAAGTTACAAAAGAAGATTGCAGAAGATGCCCAAAGCCACATGGAAAATTGGTAGTAGACTAACAGATCAGAAGCCTATTTTTCTTGCTGTCCCTGTCAGACTTTTTCTCATGGACAGAAGCATTTTATGGTCATAAATGTGATGCTGTGGCCTGACTTTTGGCTCTGGTGGTGTCTGTGCTTTCCGTGATGGAAACAGACACAGACACCACATCCCCTTGTCTGGGGGCAGACATGTTGCAGAGCACCTCCATACGGCTGGCTTGTCACATTAAAACATAAAAAGTGGATGCAGATGTGTACAGAAACACTTCACTATAACTTGGAGTTCCAGCTCCCATCATCCCAGAGACACAAATAATACATCTTTCTGTCTGCTCACATAGACACCTATCTTTTAGACTGGAAAAGAAAAAAAAAGGAATAATCCCCTTATTGCTGCTGAGTCATTGTCGGGGTAATACGTATTGCCTACATATTTAATGAGTCATAGACACATGGCGTGAAGGCAGCGCTAGCGGGAGAGCAGGACATGCTGGGGATAATTGTAGGTGCATGTGCGTAAATAATACTTCTGGGCATATGCCTGAAGTGAATTTCTCTTGAAGTCACCTTATATTCATCTAGGGACAGTTGTGGACAAGCAAATTACAGCTGAACATGTCTGATCCAAACCACAGGTTACACCTGTCCTTTGCAGCATGGACGAATGAAGCAGTGAGAGGAAAAACAAGACAGCACACCAAAGCCATTCTGCTGAGTTCGGCATCGCTGGAGAACACACCCAAGGAGAGAGCGCTGTGTTTATGGGACAGGCCGAGTGACCTGACAACTTGTTGCTGTCTCTAATTTTTGCTAAAAATATATTATAGGGACTTCTGTGAAGGAACAGGGAAAGCACATGCTTGGGTGGCCAGCATGCCATCCAAAATGTGCTGTGGATATCACAGTGAAGTGACTTTGTGGATCAGTTGGTGTCAGGCTTGTGTCAGAGGGCTTGCATCGGCTTCTTGGGCAAGAAGGGCCTGTACCTACCCATCATCATGCATTGTGACTCTTCTGGTTTGTCCTGCAAAAAGGGGCTGTTTTCTCTGCAACTTCCGAGCTGTATTATTGCCTTGAAGAAGAAGACAAGACTGAAGAGGCTATTAATGGAAAAAGAATCTGTATATTCTCCTTTTACTACTCTCACTGAAAAAAACAGTGTATTTTAAAAATCACCCAGCCAGTTTTCACAAGTATGTCACAATATCTTTTTTTTTATTTGAAACATACAGAGTCAGATTATAAAGTGAAAAAGTAGCTTTTCATTAAAATATATATATATATTGAAAGAAAACTTGACCTTATAAACCAGAGTAACTTGAAAATGAAAACTTCAAAATGAAAAGTGTATTCATTTTTAAAATATCCTAATCTCATTGTTTTCAGATATCTGGGTATGTTAAGAGTCCATTCTTCCAAAAGGGCCACTTCACAATATTTATCCAGCCCAAAAGAAAAAACACAAGTAGAAGCATGACTGTGGTCTTCTGGGAGCTGTACTCACAATGCTGTCCTGTATTTTACATTAGCACAGTCATTTTACTGTTATTTAAAACAGGAATGAGAAAAATACTCAGCTGAACTGTGGTTTTCCAGTGTTGCAGCGACCATCTATCTAGAGGATTTGTTCCCAGATGGTCTTGTAAACTTTATTGGCTAAGCTACATTAGCATGTAAATCATGAAATACTTAGCAGTAGTAAGTGGAATGTGGGAAATGTAAATGTATCTTTTCTTTTTTCTCTTTCCTTTCCTTTCCTTTCCTTTCCTTTCCTTTCCTTTCCTTTCCTTTCCTTTCCTTTCCTTTCATTTCCTTTCCTTTCCTTTCCTTTCCTTTCCTTTCCTTTCTTTTTTTTTTTCCACGAAACAAAGTACTTGTTAATACATTCTGAGAATGCTAAAAGAGCCCATGTATTTTCCTCTACTGATCTTGGGTTGGTAGAATGACATTCACAACAAGGGCATTTTTACTGCTGAATGTAAACTTCATGGATCTGGTTGTTTGCAATACAGCTTTTTTTTTCTTTTCTTTTCTTTTTTTTTTTTTTTAACAAAGTAAAACATCAAAGAAGACTGTAACCTGGATGCTGTGCCAACCAGAATATATACTAGATAGGCAAGAACAGCAGCCAGACAGAATGTAAAGGAGAATTAACCTGTATTTATATAGTTTGCATACAATTAGTATGAGAGGGGAAAATTTTTAAAAATATGCTTCACTTTTTTTTTTTACTCTTTACTTAATCAGCCAATATTCATAGCCCATGTATTGTCTCATATTGGCACTACTATATCAGTGGTTTACTAGAATAAGGCAGCATCTTGTTCTATTGAAATACTCAAAAAACATTCCTCTCCACCGTCTGCAGTAATCCTAAATTAGTAGCATGGAAATCTTCCTGTTTCTGCATTGTCCTTTGCCTGTGTAGTGCAGGTCTCACATTCTCAGCTCACTTTTCCAAACCTGACATTTTTTAAAAGAAATATTTTATTATTACTACTCTCAGATGCCCTGGATTTATAAGACAGCAAAAGAGCACCATGTACAAATACACTTTGTGCACAGCCCTAGGTACAATGATGCTTCAGAGCTGTCCTCCGCTTGGGAGGTCTCAGCTCACTTTTTTAGACAACAGATGTTGCAAAGCTCAGGCTCCCAGTAGGCTGCCAGTATAGCCAGGCAGGGACTGACAAGAAGCCAATACATAATAGATGCACCACCAGAAGTGACAAGTATAAGTGTCCCAAGCCTACCTATATAAATTACAAACTTAACATTTACTTTAGGAGTTAAGACAGCCAATGCTTTGTCTAGCTTCAAAACCCAACACTTAGTTTGGCATCTGCTGCTCAGGTAGTTATATGCATTAGGATTGTCACATCAAACAGCTTTTATACGCCTTGCCTTTCTGACAGCTGCCTTCCCGACACACTTCTCCAAATTTCTGTAAGCAGATATGTGATGTCTCACACTTTAAGGCTCACCTGCCAGGTTTGTGTGTTGCTTGATGTATGCCACAGCACTGGCTTTTTGCTTAGTCTGTGACCCCACACTGCAGTAAAAAACAGCCCCACGGTCTGCTGAGCAGCTGCATCTGCCACATGACAGGGCTCCTGGGGGGGAAGCTGGTCAGCCTCGGGGAAGGAGCAGTGTGGCCTTTTGGGGTCCTTTGGGTGGCTAAACCCCACTGAAAGGCTCATGCCCCAGTCTATTCCATACTGTGCATCATTCTCCCCTTTTTACATAGCTTAACATATCGAGATCAGATGCTGAGAGAGAGGAACTTTAAGGTTTGTAGAACTTTGAAACTAATTTTGGTTGCTCTTTTAAGTTTTTAGTCTCATCTGCCTTCAGAATTAAATATTTAATCTTTTCTCAGTAGAGTTGTGTTCCTAACAAAGTGCCATTCTTGCATTCAGACGTTGCTTTTACCCTGCAAGCCGTGAGTCTGGGGTGGTAGAAGTAAAATCCCAAAATATTGTTAAATGAAGCAAAGATAAAGTGGATGAAAGGAGAATGTTTGATTATTAATTAAGGCTAGAATATAACTTGCTCTGTGTTCTGACCGTAAGTCTGCTGGCTGTCAAACTGGCAGGCATTTTGGCCCAATTTAAGCCAACCAAGTCCATTACCAAACAGGGAGGACCATCTTGCTCTGCCCCAGTTACTTGTTAATTAGTCCTTCTTGTTCTGCAGGAGTATAGGATGTTTTGATAATTTGCTTTCTTTTGCAAGGAACAGTATAACTCCTAGGTTTGCCGGAATATACATCTTTGGAGGAAAACTGAGGGTTTTCACCATTTGACAAATAGAACTGCTGAGAGCTGTCAAACAGGAGTGTGATAAAGTTAGAAAAAATAGGAGAAGTTTATGAGATTTTAGTATAAAACTTGGCCTATCCTGTGATGAAGAAAAATTGTTGACAGAGTAGGCAGAAGCTGAAATATAACAGGTGAAAATTGTACCTTTACTATATTTGACAAAATCATAGAATCATAGAATGGGTTGAGTTGGAAGGGACCTTAAAGACCATCTAGTTCCAACGCCCCTGCCATGGGCAGGGACACCTCCCACTAGACCAGGTTGCTCAAAGCCCCATCCAACCTGGCCTTGAACACTTCCAGGGATGGGGCATCCACGGCTTCTCTGGGCAGCCTGTTCCAGTGCCTCACCACCCTCACAGTGAAGAATTTCTTCCTTATATCTAATGTAAATCTCCCCTCGTTTAGTTTTTAACAATTACTCCTTGTCCTCCTACACCCTCTGACAAAGAGTCCCTCTCCTGCTTTCCTGTAGGCCCCCTTTAGGCACTGGAAGGCCACTATAAGGTCTCCCTGGAGCCTTCTCTTCCCAAGTCTGAACGACCCCAACTCCCTCAGCCTGTCTTCACAGGAGAGGTGCTCCAGCCCTCTGGTCATCCTCGTGGCCCTCCTCTGGACTCACTTCAACAGGTCCATGTCTTTCTTATGCTGGAGGCCCCAGAGCTGAACACAGCGCTCCAGGTGGGGTGTCACAAGAGCAGAGCAGAGCCCTCAACCATGCTTGTTTTGATGCAGCCCAGGACACAGTTGGCTTCTGGGCTACAAGCGCACATTGCTGGCTCATGTTGAGCTTCTCATCAACCAGCACCCCCAAGTCCTTCTCAGGGCTGCTCTCAATCCATTCTCCACCCAGCCTCTATTTGTGCTTGGGATTGCCCCGGCCCAGGTGCAGGCCCTTGCTCTTGGCCTTGTTGAAAGACTTAGAACTGTTTCTGGAGGTTAAGTTATGTAAGAAGAATTCATTCACTTTTATTCAAAAATGTATTTATATGCACTGAGGGCATAAAAACCTGTTTCTGCTTACGTGGCTTTCAAGTGGAAATATACAAATGTGCAGGTCAAGACAGCTATTAAAAGAAAACAGAAAATCTCATGTCTAACTCTAGTGTAAAGAAATAAAAATAAGGTAACTGATAATTAATAGGAGAACCTGGAAGCATAGTTATTTTAAATGGGCAATAGCTCTTAATGCTTTGTCTGTGATTCATTTTATGACTCTTGTGTAGCTGTTATTGCTTTTTTTAAATTTATCTCATTGACTAATACTGAATAGTTTTGTGCAGATCACAGTACCTGCAGGATTTAATAGGGCACTCTGCTTCAAATTCTAGATAAGCAGACAGTAAAATCAATATGAATTATGGAACAGTTAGAAACTTGGAATTGACCTCCTACTGTCAGAAGAAAGATAATTCACAAAGTTATACAGTATGTGCCTGCATTGGGTTTACCTAAGCATGTTGTTAATTGCTTGTATAGATGCATGAAGGAATGTTTACCATAATCTGTGCACATGGAGGTAGACTAAACAACACATACTGGATCCTAAAATCTCTCCCATGTTGGTTAGTCTCGACCACAACTCATGTACCAATGTGGGAGGCAATGGTCACAGGAATATGCTTGGGGCTGCTTCAGGGCTTGCTGGAATTAGTGAAAGGAGCCCCACCAGCTTCATGAGATTTGATTTCAAGTGACTGGTTTCAAACAGCAGATTGGACCGAATACCTGAAAATATAAATTATCACAATATGGTGTTCTCATTATATGATTGTTTAATCATCAGTCATATAATCATTAAATGTATGCTTTGGTGATCAAGCTAATCTGTGTCCATTCATCCTGTGATACTTTTCATTTTAAAATTCCAGAGCATCTTTATATTACACACACACACACACAAAACAAAACAAACAAACAAAAAAACCAGTTACCTGAGAGTGCATTACATCACTGTAAAATATGAAAACCCAAAGTTGTGTAAAAATGTGCTTGAGTACAATAGGCAATGACTGCGTTT
The DNA here is from genome assembly GCA_013399115.1 of Anseranas semipalmata. Taxonomy (NCBI): domain Eukaryota; kingdom Metazoa; phylum Chordata; class Aves; order Anseriformes; family Anseranatidae; genus Anseranas; species Anseranas semipalmata. The sequence goes on from VXAA01006392.1 coordinate 199,964, forward strand.
GCTCTCAGTCATCTGAGTGACAAAATACCCCATTTGAAATCCATCATTCTAGCCTACCGCCAAGGTTAATGTGTACACTCATGCCTCACCAGATTGCTACGTGACTGCCACTACATGCTAAATGATCGGTCCTTTGCAGTTTCCAGGCACTGCAATCAATCACTTCCAGCTCTGCATCTGGCCTCTGTTTTGCAAGCCTGGTCATTCTTGACTGTTAGCTGTCCTATATCTTTATTAATCATACCAGTTATCAACTTCTTACGTCAAAATCACATTGATAACTATGATGACAAATTATGGTAATTACAGAGACCCAAGAAAGAAAAGCCCATCTCAGAAAGATTGTAATCTGAAGTCAATCAGGCATTAATGATCTTTACATTCAGTTGTCCCCATTTGATTGTTCGGGGACTGATCCTTATTCTTTTGCCCAATGTCTTCCAGCTACACACAAACACTTCAACCTTTATTTTTTTCCACCTTCCTGAGGGGGCAAAACTATAATTTCTTTATTATGTGGTTTGTTTGCTTGTTTGTTTGTTTTTTCAACCCATACTAGTTGCACTTAATGGACAGGAAGGATTGCTGTTTTCAAATGATCACATTGCAATCACAGCAGCAGTTTCCTGAGCCTTGATTAAGTCCTTTTTTATCATTTATCCATAGTGGCTCCATACCAGTTACTGTCTTCGCAATGTTAGGAGAAGCCACAAGTATTTATCTGTAATGATTGTGGTCTGGCACTACCATTTGCACAGAGGAAGAATTCTTGCATGTGAACAATAGCATGTAGAAAATGAACATGAAAGGTAATCATTCTAAACAAAATCTGATTTCATTTGGAGGGAAGATTTTAGGCCACCAGGGGTGTTGTAATCATATTTGAATTAAGCTTTTCATTGACTTGTGAAAGGCTCTGTTTAAGAAAATCTGGAAAAAATATAGCTGCACTGTACTGCCTAACTCACTAATAAAAGTATCACTGAATATGTGGAGTATTTGTGGACATGGGAGAAAATCATTCTATTGGTTTTTATTTAGCTTAACTATGTTTAACGTAAGCACTCCCAGAATTTCAATCAGCAGTAGAGACAAGCATGATCTCAAAGTCTGTGAGCAGGTCAGCAACCAAAAATTACTGTGTGCCAGCCCTTATTCCAACTCCTGTCAGGTAAATTGCATGTGATTGAGTTAATGGCCACTAATTCAAAGGAGCTGTTTACTCACTTCCCTGGGGTAAATCAGTTAAGAATTGGGAAGAGTGATTAGACTGTATTTTATGTGAAGAGTGCTCTGACTATAAAACTATTCTGCAAATGGTGAGATTGTTTAATATGAAGGGAGTCGTAAGCAGATTTGAATAAATCGGCCTCAATAAGTAACCAAAATTTTGGTGTTGATGAAATGCAAAACCTTGAAAATATGAAAAGCTGTATTTCTGTACTTTGGCAGCTGCAAGATCTATAGATGAAGTACTGAGAAAAAAAAATGGTAGTATGATCAGTCAATGAAAAATTAGGATATAAAAGAAAATGTATGAAAGACGCTGCATTAATTAGAAACCATCACAAAACAGGAATGTATTGGAGAGATGATAAGATTACAGATCTTTTTATTTCAGAACAGATTTTTTAATACTTATGTGATATAATACCTATTCAGATACTTCTGATAGTGCACATGGGGTTGTGTGTATCAAAATCACCCTAAAGTCATTTTTGAGGCAATTGCAGGTTTGGGGCTCTTACTTTTCCACTAGGTGTGATTTTTGCATTTCTTAGCTGAAAACAGACTCATCAGTTTCCAGTTAATTTCACTCTCCATTTCTCCTGCACCATTCACATTGACATGGTTCCTGGTTGCCAAATACTGTAATGAAGTATCAGTTTTTAAGTTATTATTGCAGAATATTCACAGAAGGCACATTTTGAATTAATAAACACTAGCATTTATTTTAGAAATGTGATTCTGGAAGTTATATTATAATATGCAATCAAGGAAAATAAAACCACACATTCAAGTAATATAAAGTACCAGGAAATCATGAACTTATCCATAAAATAATGAATTGTTTGAAATACACAAACATTGGTTTTATGCATATTTCCCTCTCACTTTCTAAAAAAAGTCTTTGAGTTCCACATTTTCATACTGTTTCAGAGTCATATGGAGTATGAATATGCATTTTAAAAAGAATATAAGATTAAAGTCTAAAATAGTAACTAGATTCCATGAGTTTACTTTTTTGAAATGGCAAATGGTGGCCCTTGCAACACTTGTCAGATCTCTGTGTATAGTTTTAAAGGGTCTCTGAACTTCTCGCAAACTAAACAGACCAAGAATTATTCTATAACTGATTTGCTATCATAGTTTGTATATATTTATATAAACAGACCAAAAGGTTCTTAGGCCTGTTGTTACTGCTAAACTGAGTATGAGAAACTGCCTCTAATTCCCTCATGACTTATGAATTATTGGAGAATTTCTCCCTTTTGCAGCATTAATACATCTCAATTTGTGTCACTACCTACCATCCATGTAACCACATCTCTAGCTTTTTTTTTTTTTTTAAATACAAGGCTTATTCCCCACTGTAAAGTAAAATCTCATAACTCAGCCATAATAAAAAATGAAGAAACCCAGACGATTACAGAGTATCCCCAATTCAGTCTTTTAGATAAAATCTCACATTATTTCTCTTTTAGTGCAGTATTTTCTTTATAGTCACATTTCAACCAATGCTATCCATATCTTTCCTTGAAAAAAAAATAAAAGAATGTATGGCAGCCAAGAAATAAAGACAGTTAGAAAGAAAAGGAGTAGCTGAGATGTAGGGACAAAAAGAAAAGTTTTCCAAAGCCTTTTCTAAAGGAAGTAAAAGCAAGGATGGAAAATTTAGAGCCTCACCCCCTTTCTTTTCTTCATTAAATGTAATCCTCATTAAATCTACCAGGTACCCAAATCCTATATGCACCCCTTCCTAAATGCAAGAGGTGTGCTTCCAGCTAACTTGGAAGACAGGTTTCAGATACAAAACTTTTGGTGACAGGGGTTCCAGACTCCAGTCCCAGGACAAATTCATTTAGGATAGTGATATTTCCCCTAAGGCTATCCCATCCCACAACTTTTTCCATTTCTAAGAACTTCCTGAGCCAGATGTGTATTTCACAGAACACAACAAATCTGTCTGCGTAAGCTTTCAGGGATGTTCAGCTGTTGCATGAAGCATCACTTCCTTCAGCGTCTTTTGAAGCAAGCTCATTTGATTCCCTCCATGTTTTGTGTTAGAAGCGACAGTCACTAATCATTCCCTACTCAGCTTCTCCATGCCATTCATGATTCTGCAGTTCTTTATTCTATGACCTTCACTCTTTTCCTGGATGAAGAGGCTTTATTTACTAGTTTCCTGGTATGGAAGCCATTCCACGTCTTCCTTCTTTCTCTTTGAGGTTACACATTTCTGGACTATCCTTCTTAAAAAGATTCATTAGATTTGAAAAAAGTTGAAAGAATATTTAAGGTGTGGATAAACTAGGTATTTATATAACACCAAAATATCCAGTGACTATCATTTGATAAAAATATTCAGATTTGCTTTTTTCCTGTTCATCACTTCACATTGATTTCAAGTTTTCAAGTGGATTTTTTTTAACTGTTTTACTTGTTCCTTAGTCTCATACTGTTTTTGGTTTGTCCTTGTTCTTATTACCCTGAATAGCTTAACAATATTGGGAAAGTTCTTCATCACATTCCTTTTTTCCATTTTTTATTTATGATTTTGTTGAACAGCACAGGTCATAGCAGAGATCCCTGTGGAACCCCAGTGGTGATTTCCTTCCACTATGAAAGCTCTGCATTTCCTCCTTCCTTTAGCTGTCAGCTGAATACTGATTACATTACTTTAATAACACTACAGTTATACTCCATAGTCTAGAGCTTGGGCAACGAGGTCTGATTCAGGTTGCCTGTTTAGGGCACCTTACTGAGTTTTCATAGCTGTTCCTAGCTGACCCCATACACTTCTACCATCTGTTGCATGGCCTTTCTTTTCATTAGTTTCATTTGTGATTTTATTTCCTTTGGACAGCACTGACAGGAAAGTACACATCCTATGCCATAGCCAGCAAAAGCCTGTGAAATATATTCTGGAATATACTTTCATGTAAGCTAAGTCAATCAACATCTGAAAACATAATATGAAAAAATTCAGCTTCTTCGTGTCAAGCTGTTTGGCAGTTGGAACAACAGAATGCCAGGCTGTCACTGCTGTACATAAAGTAAGCTGCAGGTAAATACTACAAATTATGGAATATTTTACAGCATTCTGTTAATGAGTCTGTTCTTTCTTCTTGTATTTGTCCAGTCTTTATTAAGCGAGGCATAAATGTAGTTGTACTTCTGTTTTTCTGCTGATCTTTATTTCTAACTTAGAAAGAAATAAGGACAACTAAAATACATTGCTATCCTGCTAGAAAGCAATTTTCTGTTGCTATAGGCAACAAAGCTCTGTTTACCTAATGGGTTGTTTTGCTACAAAGGGGAAAAACATCCCCTGGGGATCAGTGCAGATTCTACCCTGTACTGGCACATTTTCTTATGACTAAGAAACAGAGAAGCTTCCAGAGGGTTATGAACTTCTGCTACCAGAAGGGGTTACTTCAGTGTGTTCTCCGTCCTGTTCTTCCCATCTTCTATTTACCCAAAGCGAGCACATACATGTTAGTTCTTTTACTGCAGCACATTTTACCACAATGGTTCATTGTCACTGAAGGCTTTAAGACTGGTATATTTTCCTATTATACTGTTTCTCTAAGAAGGATCGTAACAAGAAGAGAGAATGGCACAATATTAATTCATTTGCATTATAACAATGGGAAGAACAGAAAAGCACACTGTCTTCCCATTGTCTTGACAATGTGATGGGTAGAAGGAAGCCAAAAATAGCCTGAAATGTCTCATGACAATCTGATGAGCAGAACGAACAACCAGAAATTATGCCTTACACTTCACGCTGCTCTTGAAGGCCAGCAACGGCAGTGTTGTGAAGAGGTGACATACCATTGCTCTTAGGCTAGGGTTTTGTGACTGAGTGTGGTTTATAATAGCTTAGCAACTTATCTCTTCACAGCTGTGCTGCCTTTCTGGCCTTTTGCACATCTCGATTATGAAGCTCTCGTTTATGAAGCAGGATGTATTTAGGCTTTCTGACAGCTGCATAAACTAACCTGCTTTGCACAAGGAGCAAAGCACTGACTCAGTTGTGGCATGATATAGGGCAACAGCTTCAATTATCAAGATTTCCTTTGTTCAACTGCCAGCAAAATCACTGCTAATATTAACAACTGTATCTACAACAACTGTATTTACAAGCACTGAAACAGCTACAGGGGTGTACCTACAAAGGGTCTTGCTGCCATTTTCGTTACCCAGTGGGTGAATCTAGATCATCATAGTCATTTGGTTTTGTAGTAGCCTGCATTCTGTAATTCCAGGAGAAGGTTTCCAGCTCAAAAACATGCATAGAGAGCAGGTGTGGAAAGGTATGGAAGAAAAAATTACCTTGCACATCTGAAGGCTCTTTCAAACCAAAAGATTGTAGTTTGGGCCACACTAACCCATGCCTTAATGCAGAACCATGCAAGCCTGGTGTCAATGGATCTATAGCCTATGTAACTAAATAAAATATGCTGTAGCATTATATAGACTGACATGTGATTTTAATTTTGAAATTGCTTTTTCTTATGCTTTTTTTGTTTGTTTGTTTTTGACATATTTTTTGTAAAATGTATTTCTGGTGTTGCTGTATTTTGATAAATTTTCTGGAGGGACTCTCAATTTTGTACCAGTACCACTTCTTTGTTCAGGATTCCATAATGACTTGTTTTCTGAAGTGATAAGTAGAAAAACTATCTTCTGCTAATTTTTCACAGTAGTCATGTGATTGACTTCTCATCATTTTTGTTGGATTTATAATTGTTAATTCTGCTCTACACAGAGTTAATGATTAACTGGCTGTAGAAAACAGAATGGTGGAAATCAATCTTAAATCAGAGAAGAAGTAAAATAAACTGGGGGGCTTACAAAACCTGCAAAGGAAAACAAACAAAAAACTCAGATGACATGATGATGAATTCAGTGTAATATCAGAGAATAGAAGAAATGGCTTCTAAGTTCTCCCCCCCTGCACACTATATACAGTATTAAAATACTTTAGCATTGCCTCTTGAAACTAGGGCATGTTGCTGCTACAAAGGATGATGTTCACAGTCCTAGACTGAAATAGATACCTAGCAGTGGTTAGTTAGCTGAAAACTAAGCAGTTCCTCTAACCTCTTAAAAAGAATGGTAATTTCCATCCTGTACATGTCCTCAGGCCGGACCAGTTCCTAAAATACATCCAAGCTGTTCTGAGTCTATTCAAATTATGCTTGACCACACAAGGTGCAACTCAAGAAACTGGAAGTACAGATGATCCAGGTCTGCACGGGCCAAATCTCCCCCCTTTGCCTTACTCCTGCCCCCAAATCAGGGACTGCACAACCACCAGCAGACCACAGGGATGCCACACCACCTTGGTATTTTCTCGATGTTGGATGAATTCACAACTATTATGTTTCCATACATATGTAGCAACAAAGTAGGCTGGAACATGACATCAATTAAAAATTTCCTCCTTTTCTAGATCCAAAAATACATCAATGCACACTTACAAACATATCATTGTCCCAACAACTCAGACACAAAAATACTCTGTCATACTATAATTAAAACCATTGAAAGATATGTAACAAGCTGATGTTTAAGCAGCTTGAGTGCATGAAAATGGGTTATTCCTAAAAAGTTTATCAGACCTTCAGAGCAGAAGAAAGCGGTCATGGAAGGATAAAAGTTTTCAGCAAAATCAATGTGCGTAACCAAGCCCTTCCCCTAGGGTTACCACCTGTAACAAAATGCTACATCACGGCTTTCAAGTTACTTTTCAGCAACTTAGTCCTTTTGTGGCTGTTGATAAAGCAAGAAAGATCATCATTCTTTAGAGTTTCCGAGAGTACCTGCAATAGGTAGGCACGACTGCTTAAAATACAGTGCAGTAAATGTGGATTTCCAAAAATAATGACTCTTAAAAGTCATTTCATGTCAGAGAAAACTGCACTTATTGATTTCCACCAAGATTGGATGGAGAACCAAGGCCTCTTTTAAAGGGAAACAGTATTGTTAAATTGCTTTGACTTTTTTAAACTGAAACAGAAGAGAATTTTTTACTGTTAGACTCTCAACATTATGTATGAGCCTCTACAGTGGCATAAACAGAAGATGCCCATAAATATTTCAGTAATACCAGACTATGCTTGGCATTCTGAACATCTGTTTTGGTTTAATCCCTATTTGTGTCATGACATCAACAGCACATAAGTATTCTTTCAAACAAGTACTCCCCTTAAACTTTTCAGATGCCAAAGAACAAGAAAAATTAGTCTTGCTTATTGAACACTGAATCTATCAAAAAATATGTTTGTTTGTTTGTTTGTTTGTTTTTGAAAGATGCATTTTGTTATCTCTTACTATCTCAGAAGTACCAAAACTTTTCTGTAGCCTAAATCTGTTCACTTTCAGTGAGTCGCTGAAGTCTGCGTAGTCAGGACGCTGCTGCCCACTGCCAAGAGCAGCAGGTGCAGAGAGAACTGAGTGCTCCAAGGGCTCATTGCTAATATAGAGACTTGCTGGATTTTCCTTTTAGCCCTTTCTCACAGCCCTACCAACTTTGTGTGTGTTATATGGATGTGAGAACTTTTTATAGCTCCTAACTATACAGCACAATTCTTTAGTATGCCACATGTTTACTCTGAGGCTTTTGCATAAGTGGGATTTAAAGCTAACTCACTTCATGCATTAAATATGAGACTGGTGATTCTTTCTTCACGAAAATCCCAGAGACTAGCCCAGGTTTTGACAATTCAGCTGTGTAATGTCTATTCCTTATGTTGCTGTGTGTGCTTCTTACACCTTTAGCACTGAGAATGACTCACCATCCAAACACAACTGGAGTGAGAAGAATGGTTACAGCCAGGGGACAAAAAACAGGTTTTCACCCTGCCCAGCCCCAGGGCTGTTCTGTGTTCACGTGCTGCAGACAGCCCCTTGGCAGATATTTTAAAGTGGCATGTGGCTCTACCAGGCTTAACAGATCATGACATGCTGTCGCATTAAAGCCTATGACCATTTCTGTGTCAGGGACCTGAATGCAGTGACAATCTCGGCACCTTCTCCCCCTGCCAGAGGTTTGGTTGCTCAAGGTCAGCTCTGATATGGTGCAGACATATAACCTTGCCGACTTGTCAGAGACAGCTCCTTGTGCCCTTTGCTTGGGAGCTGCATTTAAGCTCTGGCTTGTGCCAGCCCTTGCCTGAGGGGCAAGCGCCTTACACTGTAACCATGACTCTGCCTCAGACTTGCGATCCTGACCCCGGCCCACAGGCTTGTCCTCATGGCTTGGACCTTGGACTTGTGTCATTGCTATGGACTTCTCTGATCATCTGGGCTCTGGGCTTAGCACGTCTGCCATCCCCAGCCTGCCTGCTCCCCTCACCTGTGGGCGGCGGGCCTGGCCTTGGTCAGTGAGGCCCTGCCCTGCCAGTGGAGGTAGCACAGCCCCATCCCTTGCTGCTCTCTGAGTCTGGCCCCTTCCACATGCTGTTCAAAGCTGCAAGAAAAAAAAAAATAAAAGAAAAATAATAACAGGAAAAATCTTTTAAAATTACAAGTGGAACCACTTGTATTGGAGATAACAGGGACCTGAAATTAGGACAAAAGTCCCACTGTGCTATACTATTTGTTCAAGGTAGCAAATAACTGCATAAAAAGGTATATTTTAAATTCTCTTTAGTTTCTATCTTTTCCTTCCCCATGATGACTTATTAGCTAATGCTCTGAGGTCGCTGAGTATGTTTGAGATAACTTGACACCTTCTGGAAAATCTCCCCCAGATTATCAGGAACAGTTAAAGAATACTATCTATATATTTAAGCTTTTCATTAAGCTTCTTTTTTTTTTTTTTTTCCAGAAAGCGAGAGTGACTTTGACCTTTTCTCTGTATCTTGAAAGTATTAATGACATATCCAAAGTCTTGCTATGAAGTGATAAAACGAAGTTATCCATTTAAATAGTTTGAATCATTTCCAGAATCAATATTAACCTAGAAGGTGAAAGCCAAATCTCCGTACCTAATCTGATCCAACAAAATGTGACTTTTTTCACCACAAAAATTGAAAGGAAGATTATGAGGAGCAATATAGCATGAGTGTACACATATGCAGGTATGAGCTTTTTTTTGTTAAGGAGCGATCATATACCTAATGTATTAATTTATGCTACTTTTTAGTGTAAAAGTTTGGAACTGTATAACTGATTTTTTCATAACTATTTATCCCATCATGACCTGATTTGAAGGATGTGAATCTTTTCGCCAAGTTCAAAGAGAGGGCTGTTCCCTACGCCAACTATAGAAGAAAACTAAATCTCTGACTGTCAGATGGTTAGTTTTAGGTTTATGTTCCCCACAAATGCTTCAAATTATTCTCACAGCTTATGTTTTAACATTCATATTTTACTGTTGTTGTTGTTGTTATTATTATAAGCAATCAATACCTTTATACAATTCACAGAGAAGAAATTTCTGTAACATCAATCTGAAAAATCAGTAGTTTTAAACCTATTCTGAAAGGCACCTTTAGCAGAGATAGAGAGTTGCACTAGATATTGTACATAAGGAATTAAAAAATATTAGTAAAGTCTGCCAAATAAATCATTCAAAAGTTAAGAAACATCACAATTAATTACCTTTATAACATTAATTTGATCTTTTAATGTTTATACATTCTTCACCATTTGTAACAAAAGAAAATCATTGCTCTTCCATTTGGATTCTTGCTTTACTCAGGGCACCAAATGAACAATTAGAAGTTATTCAATATTTTCCTTTATGCTTATACCAGTTATTCCCAATGCCTTAAATTCTGTACTATTTGAACACATCTCCAACAGGAGAATTTTTAATTTCTTTGATGTTCATCACTTTTTTTTAGTTTACATATAGGTATGTGAGGAACAGACTATACCTGGATCAGGCAACTCAGTGGCAATTTTAGTTCACAGGTCTGCATGTGTGCCACAGCGATATCCCTGTATGACCTATGCAATGCCTTCTAAATAAAGCTGGGTGTAGATCCTAGGTGGGAACTGTGGATGATCAGTGTATCAGAAAAGCAGGTCATGCATTACATTGTAGTAGATATGTCCTAGTCTGGCTGTAGAGATCTAAATCCTACAAGGGCTCTGCCACAGCTCTTAGAGAGATGGCCAGGATCAGTAGATCACACAGGCAGAAAGTTGGGTACCTGAGCACAGGAAACCAGAAGCCAATTGAACAGGGATACACCTTCAACAGCAAGTAGGAAAGAAGGGAAGGGAAGGGAAGGGAAGGGAAGGGAAGGGAAGGGAAGGAACACTAATGGACAGGTGCTTTCAAATTGCATCTTCCCATGCCAGTTTTTGGTCAGGCATTCCATTTACCAAACTGTCAAATAGAAACAGTAACTGTTTTCAAAACTCAAATTGTGAGCTGTAATGATTAAGACAGGTTCTTTCTTTTTTTTTCAACTAAAAGGCAATAATATTCTGTACATGTTGTATACTTTTCACCACATAAAAATCGTTTCCAAATAGACCATGAAGGATTCTACAGCCCTGCTTAAAAATAAGGTTGCTTTTATAAGTACTAGATTACTGCCTTGCTTTCAGATGCTGATTCAAGGAGTAAATTGCACACCACAGGTGGTAGTTCATCAGTTTTGTATTTGTGTCTCTTCAGATTTTTGGGGTGAATGCCATCCAATCTTGGAACACTTTTGCTGTTTCTTGTATCCATTTTTTCCAAAATCTCTTGTACTGACACTTCTGTTAGGGACTGTGCTTCGGCTCATCCTATGAAGAATGTGAAGGAAATCATTTAGCAAACTTCCGAACCTCTGTTTAGTGAACAGCACAAAAAAAAAATAAATTGTATTTACCTGTTATCCCTACACCCCTTGGATGCTTCCTTTATGGTTATCATCTCTCAGCCATGCAAATTCTCTAACAGGTTTCCTTCTTCTAATGTATTTGAAAATTTTCATTATTAATTTTTATGCTTCTATCAAGTTTCTACTTATCTTTTTTTTTTTTTTTTCCTGTTGTGGCTTATCTCATTAAAGTTTTATGTTTAACTAGACATTTTATCCTCTTTTGTATTTTTGTTTACACAGCTTCCCTTTTTTGAATGATCACTTTCTATTTCTAATATGTATTTTCTTTGCCATTTAGCCATGATAGCTGTGTGTGTTTGTGTGTTCTTCATAGATTTTTTTTTCTTTCCTTCTGATTAGTAGTATATTTTTAAATTTAAACATCTTATAAGAGAATTTTAAACAATCTTTGCTTGGAAGCATTTCATCCTGTCAGCTGCCCTTTTTGATTTTTATTTCTACCTTTCTTCATCCTGTGTATTCCCTTTATAAAAAAGGCGTATCCTTTACACGGATGTCAGATTTCACTGCCTCATGGTTCCCCTTACTCAAATATGAAATTGCTGAGTACATTCCCTTTCACATGTACACTATACTCTCTTATTCCTAAGTAACTGGACTATCATAGTAGACAGTGTGATGATTATTTTCTTTCAATCATGTTTCCAGCAGGCAAACTAAATATATATGTATATCTTATATGTATTATTTATCATAAATCTGTGCTATTCAAAACTGTATATTTTCATCTTCCAGAATTTTATAAAAGCATAATTATATAAAAGTATTATATAAAAGGTAAATTCATGTAAAAGTATCAGTGTAGATAGTTGAAACCTATCTGTTTATTTTTATTTCTGCATTTAAATGGATTTTATACATTTACCTTTTACTTCCCCTATTGTCTTTGTCTAGATGTTGTTTACTACTGTTATATCCTCTTTTTTTTTTTTTTTTTTTTCTAAAAATCTTCTTAAGGAAAAAACCATCTCAAACACCTTTCTTTTTTTTTTTTTTTTTAGTTTTTTAAATTTTTTTTTAGTTCTAAAACTTTTTTTTTTTTAATTAAGTACCAAACAACTTAAAAAAATTTTTCTTCAGACTTTACATTTCTTGAAGAGCTTTCACTCTTTTTCCTAAGCCGTTGCTCTTAATGTGAGGGTGTTCTGTCCTTCTGCCTGTCTGCATATCTCTGTGCTTAGTATTAGAAGCATTTTGGAGAACACTGCCCAAGAAGTTCTGATCCAAAGCCTCCAGCCAAAAGCCTGCATCTGCCATCAGGACCTCTCTCCCACTGCTCCATGGCTTCTTGGTATCCTGATGAACCACCAACTACTGGCTCCTCTACAGCCCTTTCTAAAAGGCTGCTTCACTATCTTATGGCTGACTTCTTATGACTGTAGAACCAGAAATCACCCGTATATATGTTTAGTAACACATATACCATCTCTTCATCCAGCCTTTTCTTAATCTTGAGCCTCAAACACAGGTCCCATCAAGGCAGCAGGAACATAGCTATGGTTCTTTGGCACCTTTATTTCACATTTCTCCCTGTTCCTGTGAATGCTATCTGGGGCCTCTTGTACCTTCCCACAACTCATGCTCACTTTTTAAGCATGGCGAAACATATCTGTATGTACACATTTGGGTTGGTTGTGAGACTAGATAGCAAACAGCACTTACTGTGAAATCACCTATGGATTCCAGCTGTTCCTGGAGTTTGTCAGCTGCAAGTACTTTCTTCATGCCATAGCTACAGACTGTAAATAACTGTAAGATAATAAATTATTTCACTGCAGCAGCGGGATGACTGCAGGCCAGTCAGCAGAGGAAAAGGGTTTTGGAGCAGGCTGTGTAAGAACCAAACCACAGGATCTGAACCTCTGTAAGAAGAGGTGGAAACTGGCAGACCAGGTGTCCCATTTTGAGGATTTTCAGCTGATGGAGTAAGGATAGGCCTGTACCCTGTTTGTTTCCCTCTATGTCTAGTCCAAGCCAACATTCCTTTGTGCTGAACTGCCCATAAATTTCAGTTACTCCTGACAGGTACAAATACCAATTTTTCTTGAAACATCTCTAGATCTTTACATATTTGTAAGACAAAAAGACAATTGAAAGCTATGCAGTCTGATTCTTATTTGGGTGTGTTACATTTTACCTATACAAATAGAATGTAAAGGAGTTGTACATCAGGAGGCTTTCTGAAATCTTGGTATGTCAACAAGTTTCTGGACTTACTGTTTTCCAGGAGTTGGAGTTTTTATATTTCTTAATGAAGATATTTAGGGTGCCCAGTTAATGTACCAATGAACGCAGCCAGGCCAGTTCAACCAGATGCTAAATACTTCTACTTATTTAGAGAAATTATCATCTCTTAGCCTTCCAAGGTTTTAGTTTGTACTGGAGGAAACACTGCGTATCTTCCAATTTCCAGAACCAGGACTGGATTGAATGGGTTCCCCACTTCTTTGTGTTTTATGAAATATTTACATTTATGCAAACCTCATAGATATTCTACACCACTATTTGCTAAGAGCTGTCTTTTTTTATTATTTTTTTCCCTAATGTATTTTACACGTTTGTGTGACTGCAAAGCTTTGGATATGTGCCTAGTCATAAACAGAAAACAACACATGGAAGAGGCAATGCATAGAAACAATTGAGATAACTCTGGAAAACCAATAGTTCTCAAAAAAAAATTTAGGATTTTAGCTTTTTTTTTTTTAAAAAAAAAAAAAGAAATAATCTTTGTTTCTGATGGAATTGAATATGTAAAATGGTCATAGATACTTTTTGCAACAGCAAATCTTACACAGGGGGTACAGCTTACACAGTCAGCTGTCCATCTTGCTTTTTTCATGGTCCTACTGTTCTTGGCCCCTCCTGCACCTCCTGCCCAGTCATATCAGATGTTCAGTTCCCTGCTCTGGCTCCCCTTGCACACCTCACAAAACCTTATTCAGATGCAGCTGAGAGGGGCACACAGGGGAAGTAATGAGTGGCCAGGCCTAGTGCACTTGGAAGTCAAAAATTGCTCAAGATGAGAATGTGGTTGTGGAACCACATGTTTAGTGTATGGAATGGGGACAAAATTCAGTTCTTTATTAAAATAGCACACTTGATAAATGATGCTGCTTATTTGCCCCCTCTTTCTGATGTATATACATGGTTCAAGAGTGTTTGGTGTTAGAGCTGTCCTGGTCTGCAATGTCAGGTAGCAGAAGTGACATTCATAGCTCTTTTCAGGAAGTAGGACATCCAGTGCTTATCTGCTGAGAAACATAATTGCATCTTCACTGGTTATCTTGGGTATATCCCAAGGAACTAAGCTGTGCTTCAGAAAGAAAATTCTGGAGAAATTATGCAGTAACCAAATTCTCTCTGAATGTGTTTATCCACATTCCTTTTCTGTATAGTTTCACAGATATTTAATAGGATTTTTTTTTCCACTCTGAAATCTAGTTAAATACCAAATGATGTATGGATGCAGCCTATTAATATGCAGTATCGTTTCATAAAAAACAAGACTAAGGCCTAAGAGCTAGCTTTCAGAATCCACAGAGGTTGTGTTTTTTTTTTTTTTTTTTTTGTTTGTTTTTTTGTTTTTTGTTTTTTGTTTTTTTTTCAAAACTGGTTCTGGGTTTGTGTGTACATGTCCAGATGCACTGCTGTGTAAATCTAATCAACAGCTGATGGTTCTCTTCTAAGAATTTCAGGTTTCAGGTTGCTCAAGCTAAATCTCTGATCTGAAGCATCATTCTCTGTTAAGAAAGTCTGTAGCTGATTTCTGTGAAGTGCCAAGTATGGTGTTTGCATCTAAATGGCATTTTTACATAAAAGGGTTTAAAAAAGTTATTCACTGGAGAAATAAGGGGAACTCAGGAGACTGCTGATGCTAGAAAAGCCTCGTGGAGATAAGAGATTTGAGCATACAGTCATACTAAAGATAGAAGATTCTAAGCAGAAAACTCCTAGTGTAAAATCCTCATTTTATGGGACTGGTATGTGGGCCTTCACTCTGGAAACCCGAATTATAGACTAGTTTTGCAGCTAGCTTAAAAAAGGTTTAAAACTAATGATATAGACAGAAATGGCAGGTGTATGAAAATGTCAAGGTACTAACAGAAATGGTGGGTGACATCTATGGGCAAAGTTGTTGCACCATTTATAGTAATTATCAGTTAATTCTGCAGGGAGAATTCTGTGGGAGTTCATATATATGGTTATAAAGTTTTACTTTCATTCATTATAAATTTTTGATTTTCATTAGAACTAGATAGGCAACCTCTTACTCGAAAAGCTTTAGCTCGTACTATCTGAAGCAGATTCATATCACCTTTGTTACAAACACAACCCATATATGTGGTTTACAGATACAGTGTTACTACAAAGTCTATAAGGCTTTTAGTTTTCATTTCAGATATTAAAATGATAGAAAGCAGAAATAATCACATTTAGAGAGGGTCGGGGGAACAAAATGAAGAAAAGTGGGACAAGGCTGTCTGGATCAGAGTAACATGTGAAGAACTTTCTTTCTGAGCCCTCCCATGGAAACAGATGAGTCTTTAGCATACAACATAGGCATCAGCTAATCTGACTATCATGTTTCCAGTTCACCCATTTGGTGAACTTCAGTTAATTGCATTACATGTTAAACAGCAGGCATTCCCAACCCAGAGTAGTGCTCTTCTTTAATGATGCAATTCTGACTTGTTCATGTTACTCCTGGGCAGAGCCACCAAGCGTTTGATGCCTGGGAAGCTCTGATAATTGGAGTGGCTGCAGGGCTTGCTTTCAAGTCCTGTAGTGCATATGTATGCCAGGGCTACTGGCAGTACTGGCTTTTCATCAGTATGACTCAGGCCTACCAGGAGGTGAGCTTTTTCTATTCTGGACACCTTCTGAACTCAAAAGAATTAGCAGTGGAGCTAACAAGTCAGGAGCAGCTCTCCAATTAAAGCTCGTAAAGGGGTGGGAAAGTGATACATGGCTAAGGCCTAACTGGATATTATGCTGGATCTCTCAGCTGCTGTCATTACTGTTACTAACCTGTGTGAAACATTGCCTTCTAATTCGGCTTTTTTTTTTTTTTTTGAAAGTTGGAACTTAGTTTAGTCAACGAATAAACTGTGTGCCCTTTTCCCACTATCCACTTCTGTAGTGAGGTAAGAAACTGGAGAAAAAAAGTTATTAAAAAACAACAACAGCAACAACAACATACAGCAGAGAAGCCTTATTCAGTTTCTAATCTGGATATTAAATGGCACCAAAGAACCTGTCTTTTTCAGCTTATACTTTCTCTTAAGGGTGAGTGTCCATATTGAGGCATGATATCTCTCTTTGAGGACCAAGTAACAGAAAGATTTTGCAATTGACTGGCACATAAATCCGAAACCTGAGAAAGTCATAAGTAGCTCTACTATGTGTTCAATACATAATAAATATGGTGCAATTAATTGTACTAGGATGTTTTTTGCTTGTGGCAGAAAATCATAAAGAATTCCTAGCAGAATGGAAAGTAAAGGGTAGTGGTGAAGATGTTTAGTCTCTATCAGATCCTGCCACTGATTTAAAATCAATGAACAGAAAACTGACCCTTGGAGTAGCATAAGTCAAACTATGGAGAGATTGCTTAGCACAGAGATCTGTGTGGTAGCTATCTGGACCTGTCCTTAATGAAGCTGGAAAATAGTTGCTGCTTTTCACAGTATTATGTAGTAGCTTGAAGGCCTTGACACAAGGACCTATCTCAATTACCTGAAATGTGTTCTTCAAAGTGTTTCTTATTTTGCCACATATTTGAGAATCCTACATTGTGCATCTTACAGCAGTCTCTTATCTGTCACTCAAAGGACATTCAAATAAGATACATTTATGTCCATTCCTGCAGCACTGGTGGTACACCAGAAAAACAGCATGAGCAGTGAATGTATGGTAGATGAACCTCTTCGTAGGACTAGGATTGGTACAAATGTCTCTTATTGCATGCCTCCAAAACTCTCATTCTCTCTTCATAACTCATGCTGAATGAATCAAAATTAGCATCCCATAGTTTGTCTTCAAAGAAAATTAGAAACAACTAATAATTATTGCCTCAGTTATGTCTTCAATTAATCAGACTGTGGTCTATTTGGTTGTCTAGACCTTGTGTGGGGAGAACAGCCTTTGCTCTGCTGATGATAGGATGTCTGTTTCAGTAAGAGGTTTCCCACTATGTGGCTTTTGTTTGTGGTTACAAAAAGAGACTAATTGCTTCATTTGATACACTTCTTCAATGTGGCTTAAAAGAAGCAACTCTTACGTGGGAGATGGACTGAGTATATGACCTAAAGGGATCACAGTCTGTTTTTCAGCTCTCTCACCTTTGAAAGTCTTTATAGCCTTATGTCTACAGAGAGGGTAGAAAACTCATTTCCCCCACAGCCTGAATAGATTAGGGGCTAAACACAATTCCTCTGCAGCTTTTGAAAGCGTAGCTTGCATGCATATTCAGCTCCCACCAGGCTAATAGATATATATTTTTGAGGCTTTGTAGTAATTGCAGTGATGATGGCCCTCTGTGCAGGCTGCTTTGCAATTGAAAGCTCTCTGGTACATAAAGCATCTGCTGACTAAATGGTGACATTTGCTTAATTTTAATTCTGCTAAACCAGCCTTCCAAGAGGGCAAATTCAAACTACAGAAATTACTAATAAATCTTTCTTTTTCCTGCCTCCTTCTCTTGCATTGTATGATGTCGAATACAGTGAATTGTAAGTAGTCATTGTGAATGAGAAATGGCTGCCCACACCTTCCATCCGCTTCCCCACCACTCATACAATACCCAACCCTCTCCCACAATTGCATCCTCTAATCCAGCACCCTTTGCCTTGCCATATAGCTTTTGCAATGTCCCCACAAGACTTCACAACCTATGTGTTATCTAATGCCCTGGGTCAGAGCAGGGCAGCTTTTGAACACACTGAAAACAACCAGTGGTAAGAGTCACCATCAGAATGGATATCAGGAAAAGGTTCTTCATGGAGAGGGTGGTCAGGCACTGGAACAGGCTCCCCAGGCAAGTGGTCACAGCACCGAGCCTGCTGGAGTTCCAGAAGTGTTTGGACAACGCTCTAAGACATATGGTTTGGTTTTTGGGTGGTCCTGTGTGGAGCCAGGAGTTGGACTTAATGATCCTTGTGGGTCCTTTCCAACTCAGGATATTCTATGATTCTGTGATTTTATGATCTCTACTTGGGAATGCTCCCTAACAGTCTGTAGAAGTGGCAATCATCTCAGTATCTTCAGCCCTGTTGACAGCTACAGAAGAGAACAGGGAAGGTTTTAGTTCTCTTTGGTTCACCACCAAAGCCATGGCATGTGACCATGTTCATCAGTCAGGAAGCACCACGGCAGCCCCAGAAAGGCCACCCTCACAACTTTATCTTCTCCTCCGCAGTTTCCTAATTTGTGCATTTTAAGTGCTTTGAAAAGGATAGATGGGATGGAAAATGTTTTTGATTATTTATTTATTTATTTATTTATTAAGCTAAAAAAGATGTTTCTGCCTTTCTGGAGCATATTCTCTATGCAATGAAAAATTTCCCCACAATTCATAATCCACCCAGGCACAGGAACTATGATAACGAATCACAATTCAAGGTCTTTTCTAAAAGCTTCTGTGTGTGAGCCATTCTTAGATCACTATAGACACTAACACCACACCAGTATAAATAACTCAAAGGCAAATATTCAGCTGCCAGCTCACAGTTATGTGCCTGTGTAATATTTAATGAAATTCACGAAACAATGCTACAAAGATATGACAAACTGTCAAAAAGCCCGAGCGCAGAACAAAAATGGTAATGTTCTAGGCTGGAACATTCATAATTTCAAAAGGATATTTTATATTCTTGAGGCTGAATGAGTTTTTACCATGAGCATACTGTTAAAAGGTCAGTGCACATAAAAAAAAAAAAAAAAAGCTGTATTTTTTTAGCTGTGAAAAAAATAAAATCCCTGCTCTTTTTCAAAATGATTAAAAGGCAGGAAGACACAAAGGAAGGCAGGTATTCTTCAGAAGTTACACTTCAGTTTTATGAATATCTATTTTCACATAACTGTGGTATCCAAGTAAGCACCGAATTCCGCTAGTTTCCGAGCAAATCTAAATAATGTTTTCTAATTAAAAGTAGTCTGTAATGAAACATGGCTTGAGAATGAATGATAGCACATTACTTAGTAATTTCTGCTGCTTTAAAAAAAAAAAATCTGCCTCCAAAAACATTCCCCAAGATACATTTATTTTTTGTTGAATGCTGTCAACTTCATCTGCCACACTGGCTTCATTTGCTAGCTCTCTAAAACAAAATTGCTCAGAAGCAGTTACCATATTTTCAGCTATACTGATGCTTTGGAGTATTTACTTTCAGACAAAAATTATCTTGAAATGGTCTTTCTGATTACTTTAAAGCAACATAGTGGAGTTAATCTGACAAATCATCTCATCCTAATGAACACACCTAAAAGGGAGCAGATAGGTTGTGATCTAAAAATCTCTATTACCATATACTAGCATAAACTGAAGCTGCCTGGAAAATATGTTGATAAGCACAAACACAGCCCTTACACTGCTGGCACACACCACTTTTGGAGCACAGGCTGGGGTGTCCGTATGGCATCATGATGTGGCGTTTTAGCCACATGGTGCCACTCACCTGGCACCTCGTACGTCGCTGCAGCATGACACGGTGTTGTGTCATGGGGCAGCTTTGTGTGGCCTTTTCTCCTCCTGTTAACAAGAGTAAGGGATGCTAAAATGTATTTCCATCCCCCTGGTGGCTGTTGTGAAACTGGATTAGCCCATACCTCAACAATTCTTTGAATGTTAAAAGCACTAACGAATGTTCATTATTTTTTTGTGATTGCAAAATAATAATGTGGTAAGTAACACATTTAAACAGACGAAAATCCAGTAAATTAAATCCTAATGATCTGTATGCCTGCATTACAACTACAGGTGGAATATTTCCATTACCTGATTTTGACAAGGTCCGCAGTGCATTCTTCAAATTCTGATTATTAATAGCACCTTTTAATACATCTAGCAAATTAAAATGAGGAAAATGATCATGGTGCATTAATCATGCCCATTGGTCTGCAAATTTCATCCTATTATTGGGAGAAGGAGCAGACTGTGTTACAGCTTTTGCAGCTGTTTATTATTGTTATTATTGTTATTATTATCATTGTTATTTATGTGACATTATTATGTGCCTTCACAGACATGCTTGAAATTCATTTTGAGGTCATTGGGTGATTGTGATTCTTCAGAGTTAGTGAGAAAAAAGTCAGTATGGACTATATGTGAGATTTTGCTGGATGTGCTGAATTTCAAACAGCTTTCAAAACTGACTAGAGATATTCTGAGGGTTCATAACATACACAAATGCACCCACATTAAATGTAATCTTAGACTGTACTTATTCAAATGCAGTTTTTCAAATATGTGCAAAAACACTCTCAAAGCCATGAAATTCCGCACTTGAATTAGCCAACATGGCAAGTAAAGTTTTGTTTCACTGGAATTTGCTGAGAGTTGCAATTGGGAAAGTCTACTAAAACAGGTTATGCACAGTAGCTCTTTAGCCAGCAGATGTTCTGAAACATGATCTTTGACGCACTGAAACCTCCACGGATCCTTCTCCTCCTGCAGTTAAATCTGCTCTTTCTAGATATGGGTAAGAATCTCAGAAAATCTAGGAATCAGGCAGCCGAGGCTTCCAGGCTCCAGTTGTGTTCAACTATACTAAATCCTGCACTTCTGCATAGCGCCTCTCTTCAGAAAATGAATGAGCACAAAGTTTTAACAATATATTTCCTGGTTCAACATTACATGAGAGTTATATCTCATTCCAGTGTTGATAAAGTGCATCATCTGAAAGGGGCAAAGTTGTTTTGACAAATGGGATTATGGTGATGGATTAGGTTGATGTTTGGCAAATTTGTTCAGAAATTGTAAGATGTTGATTAACTCATAATGACTCGTAGCTTTACTTGACATTGCTAGCTCTGCCTTTTTCCTGTTTATAGTGCCAGTCAGTTAAATTATTTCATCAAAAAATTAAAACAAACAAACAAACAAACAAAAAAAACCCCACTCATTACTAGCAGATAATGTAAGTATCACCCAAGGACAAGGATTGTCAATCGTGGCTTCATTTGTGATAAATACTCATGTTAACTGGACCTGAATTCTCCTTTAAAAGCAGTTATTTGGTGAACTGAACAGGATTCCAGGGCTGAGAGGCATTGCAGACATCCTGCTAGGTTACAAATGTAGAAAAGCTCACTTTCAGTGCCTCTTATCTGGACAGTGCAGCTTTCAAAGGCATTTGTACCTTCTGGACCCAGAGATACAAAGTTGCATTAATAACACCAGATTTACTGCTCCAAGATAGACTAAAAGGATTAATGGACTTTTTAAAAGGGAAACTGGCTAGCTGCTTTTTTGGGGAAAAGAAAGCTGTTTTATTTTTTTCTCCAAAAATTAAATAATAATAATAATAATACCAAAAAAAGAGGAACTGCTTAACTATGTCAGTTATGTTAATTCAAGCACTTCCTGTAACATGACTGTTAACTCTGCTTTTCAGGCACCTGGATGTAGGCAATTATTTTTCTCTATTTCATAAGTCTGTTCTACATGAAGAGATGTGTTTATGCTGTGGAAAAGTTGTGTAGACCCTGTTTTGATACATACAAGGCAGGAATTTCACTGCAGGCTAGCACTCTCCCGACTGGATGTTCCAACAGAATCTCAGACCACAGTAGTTTGTACAAGGTGACAATAATCTCATTTACAACAGAAAAGCAAGACCAAAGGAAAAATAAGTGTTTAGTGTAAGTTAAAAAGAGCTCTGCCCTGCTGCCTGATGAAGGACAAGTCATTGTAGATCACCCCGCGCCACAGTTTCCCAACAGGCAACTGTACACTGACATCCCTCTGTCTTGACCTAAGTCCTGCTCATAAAATGCACGGCAAAATGCATCTGCAAATAGCACTGTGTGACTAGTGATCTGCACATGATCATATTGTCTGGTGAAATGAAATTATGAGAAATAATACAGATGATGTCAGCCAAGTATGATTCTTAATTATATTTATAATTTGACCACTTCATGCACATACAAAATACATCAAACTCATAATGAAAAGAAGCAGACAATGCCCCCCATATATACAAAGAAGCATTTTAAATAATATTGTGTACGAGCACATTTGTGCGTATCCTTCCAAAATACATTATTGTCAGTCTTTCTCTTCTTCCATTGATGTTGTAGCACTCTGAACAAGACCTTTTAGTTGCCAATTCTCAGTCATTGCAACCATTGAAGTTGCAAGGTTTGAGCTAGAAATTTAATTTTTTAATAAAAATTTAATGGAATTTTCCACATGTAACCAATAAAAGGATGGGGAGCTAAAAATACACAGTCATATTAAATCAGGAATCCTGATTTGCATATCACATGATTTCTACCTGAAATCTCAGAGAATGAGACATAAAGTTGTATTTGTTCCATTAGGCTGAGATGCTGTTATTCCTTTTTCGTAGTCTATTAATGGTACATTTGGCACTAGATACAAACAAATGAATCCAAAAAAAAAAGTAAAATATAACTCCCGTTACTGTTGAAAAGAAGTGGAGTTCATAATTCATGAGAAGAGTATTTCAGTGGTGTTTTAACCGTTTTCTAGACAGGGATGCCAGGGTGAATTGTGCAGAGGACTAAGTATAAGTTAGGGATGTTTGTTCTGTGTGTTCTCTCTGCTATAGCCTTCACTGCTAGTACTTTCCATGTAGCTGTAAACAAACAGATGATTCTAACTGCAGCTAAGTTCTATTAAACTGTTGCAGAAAAGTGAATTTATCCAGTCTTCTGTATCAGATCAAAGTTAGCAACCACATAAATTCATGCAAGGCTGTGCGCAGTGTCCATTCCCATCTCTCAGACAGGCATTCTAGCTAAACGAAGTGCAAACTTTCCAATAAATTAGTTTCCTTAACATAACTGGCTGACAGAAAGGTTTATCTGCTCTTACATGGACACAATGCGAAACCCTGTTTTCCTTGTACTCCAGTTGCTGACAGTGTGCACACAGGCTCTTTTCAATCCCTGGGACAGTCTGTTCCCAGAGGAGCACAGCAAAGCTCCTGGTCCTGCCACCATCTGTAAGACCCTCTCACACAGTCTGTTTGGAAAACACTGCATCAGCTTCCATTGCTAGGTTTGTTAGCACAGCAAACCTAGCAAATCTCTATTCTCCAGGATGTTAATTCCCATTAAGTCCAAATTCTGTTTCCCGATTAGAAGTTGAAGCTGGACATGAACCTCTTTGTGGTTGGTGAATCTCTTGTATGTTTTTTTGGCAGCATCAAAATCTGTATCAGCTTGGCTATTTACTATACTGGCATCATGTTCTTATTTGAGGAGTTAACTCATTTGTGACTCATTTGTCTTCCTAACAACTAACTTCCCTATCTTTTTATTATTATTACTAATTTCCAGCTCATTTTGTAATATCAGATTTTCCAAGTAGTGAAAATTTTCTGCATCTGTTTCCTTGTACTCAAAGAAAAATACTTTTTTCATTAAAAAAAAAAAAAAGAAGTCTTGAAAGTCTTTGATTTTAAGTGATTTACTTCTTTGATCTCCTCTCCTGGTATCACTCACAAGAGCAGCAAAGCAGCTCTTTTGACCAGAGATCACGTATCAGGAAAAGATTTACCTGGATCAGACAGTGAAACTACAGAAACACAGCTGCATAACGCTGCTCTTGTTTCAATCTACTTTCTAACTTTTTATTACTGCATTTTACCCCCAAAGCACGTTAACAACATAAAGCATTCCTTAAAATGCTGTCCAGCATAAGTGACTTCCAACTCTACCTTCTAAATCTGTGGATTTAGTACATGGAGACTAGAAGTGTGTGCTGAAAACAAACCAGCTGTGTATCTGGGTAATACTTCTTAGCTATACACATTTCTTGAGAAAATATATGATAACAGATTTGCTTTGTTTTGCCACAAGAGGGCACTCCCTTAATTCATGTCGTTATTAAGGAAATGTCCATTACTAGAGACAAGATAGAATTGTTTTCTATCTAAATCATTATTCCAACATTTTATATAGAGATGCGTTGAAGATCTTCATTCTGTTTGTGTTGTCAGCATGCATTTGACTTACATTACATTACTAGGCAATATTATTTAGCTGTGACAGTACACTGCACTTCATAAATGACTGATAAGACAAATAATGGTAAATAGGGTTTCCCTTCATTATCTTTAGCAATCGCAGGACACTGTATTAACACATCTCATTGTTCTCAGTGATAAACTGGGACAGGTCACAATCAAAACGAAAGATCTTAAGACGTGCCGCTTTCAGAAGCATGAGATACTTGTGAAACCAAGAAAAGATATGTTATATTTTTCATCCACTTGTGAATGCTTAGCTATTTGAATTTGCTTAAATATGCCATCATATGCAACAATATACAGCGCAAGCATGGTCCACACAGGAAACTGATTCAAGCACTCAGAGTCTGAAGATTGTCACGCCATCCTTAATGCAAAACTCTGATTGCACTGACCTACTTAGAAACAGATAGTTAAGAAGATTTTTTGTAAAATGCTTCTAAACAGTCATCATGAGTGTACAGTATAACTTAGCATAGCATTTTTGTTTTCAGTCCTGATATTTTATATATATAAACCTGTTTCATTTACCAAAACCAAGACTGATTTCTCCCTCTTACTTAAGTTCAAATAAAATTTTGCCCAGAAACAGCAGATGGATTTTGTCCATCAAGAGTCAGCTATGTTCCTGGGCAACCGGTAATGCTCTGGCCTGATCCTTGCCTTCTTCTCCTGAGGGTTGGCATATTTCCACTTGGATGGAGACATTTTCAGCTTTTTTCTCTTCTTATCTGTACACCAGACTTTTTCACAGTATTCCTCCACCCGCTGGAAGTTGCTGTAACCTATCAGTTGAAGAAATTCCTTGTACCATGGCTTTGATGCCTGAGGTATGTTGCTCTGCATTGGGCATGGCATTTTGTGAGGTATCTCCTCCTCGTAGTCTTTGTTGAACATTTCATCTACACGTTCTTCTTCAACTATTTCCAGGGTGATTTTCCTTACAGTGTGAACGATACTGTGTTCTACTGTCTGACAAAAATAGATCCCTGCATCCAGCCGATGCAGCTTCAGGAATAAGAGGCCAAGGTCCATTTTGATTATTCTGTCATCTGTCTTCACCTGAAAAAGAGATTGATGCAGTTATAGAGCATAGAGGAGAGTTTGTTATTGCATTAAATTGGTGCAATTATTTCTCAAAAGTACTTTCAGGAATATAATATTAAATTTGCAGAGGAAGATTAAGCTCCTTTAATTCACAGTTTGTAAGTAAATAAAATATTTACTTGAAGTAAAGAAGAGGTTGAGCTGTGAAAGGAAAGCAGTCTAAAGAATCTGGCAAGCATGGCAGAACAGACAGTAGAGCAGATAGTTTCCTGTTTTCCCAGCATGGGTTAGTCATTCGTGGCTAAATCACAGAGGGAAGTTAGGTTGAAACATGCAAATAAACTACTAGATGGAAAACAAGTGGGCATTTGCCAGCTGACCTGCAAGAACTGTCCCTGTGAATGCTCTTATACATTGACAAATGTTTTTGAAGCAGCACCCGTAGACATTTTTATATCAAACTGTAGGACTATTGTGATCTTGAAGCCTCAGTTCTGAGTTTGGTGTTGGAATTCCCCCTGCAGCTTCTGAGAGCTAGGTTATTAAATACAGGGTATTCAGAGATGCTAGCATGCAGGGAGCACTGAGCTGTCTGGTCCAGCCAGCAGAAATGCCCAGCAGAATGGAATCCCCATCTTTCTATTTAACAGTAAGATGCTGAATATTAAGTAGAAGAGAAGCGCTTCTCTCTGCTTGGGATCATCTTTTTCTAATGACTATAGAATTATTAATGTAAAATGAAATAACTATCAGGGGAAAACATTAAAATAAATTTATCCTAGTAGAATAAAGATGTACTGGAAGGTTAGAGTCTGTTTGAATTTGCACTTCTGGTGCTCAGCATCTGAGGTACTGAGTCTAATGGGATATACAAGGACATCCTCCTGCCCACCCCAGTAAAAATCCTCAGAGTTCACTGCTTTTTGTGAAAGACCTGACTAATGGTTCTATTGTAAGAATGACTATGAATAATAGATTGGGATCTTCCAGAAAAATACATGAGGAAATACCAAATGTGAAGGTCGCTCTGGGGGTCTGGGACTTGGATGAAGCTTCAGGAAAAACTGTGTTTTATGGAGAGTGGGGGTGGCATTCATCCTGCTTAATTTTGGATATCTACAGCTGTGTGTTGCATCCTTGTTTACTTTTGTATTCGGTGGTTTACATAGTCATTTTTTACCTGACCAAATGAAGCTGTCTAGCTTAGCAGGAGATGATACCACTGGCTATACCTGCAACACCAGCTACTCTGATTTCAAAGGCAGCCTACAGGGACTAGCTCTTGCTTAGATCTCTTTTTTATAAATGTCCACATTTACCATCATTTATCACGTTTACCATTTACCTTATACCCATGCACATTTCAGCAACTGGTGACAGGCCTTTCAGTGAAGATGTAATATTCCTAACCATGGGCTCTTATACTTAAAAGATTAGGATATAACAATAGTTACCTCTTCCTTCTTAGTTTCATGGGCTCGCTGGACAAACCAGATCACTTTTGCTTGTAAGGTCCGAGGTGTGCACTCCAGGAGGGTGCTGTTGTACTCTATTCCATAAACCAATCGCTCCTCAGTCTTCTCCAGGACTTCACCTGGAGTGAAAATAAAGGTTTTAAAAATATCTGCCAGCTTGTTTCTGATAATAGTTGCTACCCTCTGTTTTCAGGTTATATTTATTTTAAGAGTGAAATTTAATCTACATCCAACCAGAGAGTTACTGAAAAGTAATGCCTGGTAAAAGTCTGAGCTGCTAAGTGAATTTTCCCATCATCTTAGCTTCTCACAGGATCTGACCATAAGATAAATGGACCAAATTGTGCCATGATTCAGCTAAGATAGCTTCATACACAGAGAAAATGATCTCAGCCCTTCACATTGCTAATTGTTTGTGCCTGTTTCTTATGAATCGTTCATCTATTTGCTTTTCAGTCAGTTAAACAGGATACAATACATGCTTAAATGTCATCACAAATTATTTTTTTTTTTTTTTCTGGATAAAATGACAGCGTGTAGCCCTTTGCAGAAAGAAACTCTTAAAAAAATATTATACATATCCATGTTATATGTATATGTAGATCTTCATTAAATAGATAAAAGGAATGTATAGTTTTGGACCAACGATGATAATAAAACCAAAGTGAATGAATTTAATCAAAACTCAATTCTGCTTTCCATCCAACAAAATATCTGGAGGAAGATAAGCTAGAAAATGTTACACTGGAGGAGACCAGTTGCCTCATTAATAAAATCATCCACAGTAGTGAGAAAGACATGTTTGTGAGACCAATCAGTTTTATACATGAAAAGATAAATCTTGATATCATTGTAATTACTCTCTTTTATTTTAAATTTAGAGTATAACAAATATTTCATATTGGAACATACTTTTCCAAAATCTACTCCAAAAGACTACAGTTTTAATGAAGCTTTATCAGGTAAAATATCTATCTAATATCTAAAATATCCTTTCTCTGTCTATATAAAAGAACTGTTCATATCTGACTTTTTTTTTTTTTTCCTCTTTAAATGTATTGGGTGTTATTCTGCAAAATACTGAGGATATCTAGGCAATTGTTTTCTGTCTGTTTTGCCATTCCCAATACCAGTGTCTGAAATCAACATTTTCCAAGGTTTGGACAACAGCATTAGACACAGCCCTGCCCCATCTTCCCACATGTGTTTCCTTTGGAAGCCTTTGCCCAGGGGTCAGAAGGGACCCATAAGATTCATTACCCACATCCCTAGTCTGAACAACAGGGTTGCAAGACTGCACCTGACCTGCCATTGAAACAAAGTCATTGCTTGGACCTGGATGATAAGGGCTCATCTCCATAACTCTTACAGCTGATTATAGCAATATGCCAGTAAAAAAACTCAGGTGAAATTGTGGTCTGGCCCATACTGTTGGCAAAATTTGTGCTTTCTGTTCCAGGCATTTGGTAGCAATTTTTAAATACGTGAGTAGATTACCAATGAACTGCTGGCCAAAGCACTGCTGAGCTGCATTTCCATGTCGAACATCTTGTCTGCGGAAACGTCTGGAGGGGAAAAAAAATGGAATTGTTTGAGAAAACATGTTTAGCTTATAGATTACTGGGGTTATACTGAAGTGGCATTCATTAAAAACATAAAGAGCTAAATCCTGGTTCCTAAAGATTTAGCATCATTGAGAGAAATACTCATTTATGCAATGGTATTTTCTCTCAACTCAACCTATTGGTGATCGTGTCTGAAAAAAAGATGCAGATTTGGCTGAGGAAGGGATACAACTATGCACAGTTTCTGTACAACTATACTGACATTATAAATACTAAAAGAAGATCCTCTAACCAACTGGGGAACATTCAGTGTTAGGAAGTGTCAAAGGGATCTTTAGCCTGTCTTTGGGTTCTCTCACTTTGGAAACCATGGAAATTTTCCTTTTTTAGTTTAGAATAGTTTCCCATGTAAGTGAATGGTAGCTCTTTTACACTTTGCTCTCATGTTATTTTTTGTTTTTCACTTAGGAATCTCAAAGCACAAAGCAATCATTTTATTTTATGTTATTTTATTTTATTTTATTTTATCACATCTGTTTAGCAGTATGGAAACAGTAGGGAAACAGACATGTGCATGACTTGCCCATTCTTAGAAAATGAGATTGTGGTGGTATGGTCATCAGAATTTGGGAGCCTAGGCCACAACGCGAAAATAATGCAATTGCTTTTGAGAGAAAAATCTTTTTTATTTTTTTTTCATATATAAAAGAATAATAAAAAGCAAAATTGTACAGTGTATTCCCAGAAGAATTGTGCTTTTTTTAATCACAATTTTGTTCTCTAAATGTCCTGATAAATAAAATTAAGATTGCTTACTACGGAAAAGAAAGAAGCTATTGTAATGCCCTATCTTGCCAGGTGTAGTATTTCCAACAACCTGAAATTTAGTTATACCAAGGATACATTTCCTATATTCACATAAAGAGCAATTCCAGTATTTAAAGGGTAGCCACCTTTTAAATCAAACAAAGAAGATGGAGACTCCCTTTTAACAAGGAGCCACACAGAAAAGACAAGGGGCAATGGGTATAAGTCTCACTGGGAGAGATTCTGATTGGAAATAAGAGGAATTTTTTTCACTGTGAGAACAGCAATCAATCAATCATTGCAATAACCTTCCCGAGGATGTGGTGGATTCTCCAACATTTGAGACTTTTAAGGTTCAGCTAGGCAAGGTGTTAGACAATCTTGTCTAGGCCTGCTTTTACCATTAAAGGTTGGACCAGATGATCTCTGAGGTCCCTTCCAACCTGGGCTTTTCTATGATTCTATGTTTCTATACAGTATTACTAATGCCATACATAACAAATTAACATAAATATTCAATGTAGCAAATCTTAGCACAGGTATATATATGTACAGGATAAATCATATATGACAGAAACAGGCAAAGCCAAGTAGTTTTGTTATTCTTTGTATTTACTACTTAATACTTTTCTCCAGTTCTTTGTGAACACACAGGGCAGAATTTTTGATTGACACAAATTCATTTTACTGAAATTAATAAGTTCTGTGCTATTTGCAGATTTTACCCATGGATGTTATTCATCATATTTCTGAACTGGCAGTAGACAGCAATTATTTTCTGAGTTCTGTTACACTGACAGACTTTTGATCTAGTGGTACTGAAGGATCACCAGAACAGCTTTAACCTTTACTGATATTCAGAGTAGCAGAGCCAGTGCTTTGCCATTGCTGTTTCAGTGGAATCTGCAAATTCAGTGGGGACTGTATGGGGACTACTGGGCAGAAGTGCTAAAAATACATGTATGTTTCTAAAGGAAAGCTGAGATTCTGAGATAGTAGCAGGGCTTTAACATGCCCTGGGAGTTCTCATTTTAATGTATGGATGTGGTAGCTGTGCTTACTGATAACTCTGTAAAGTGTCAGTGTTGAATAATGCTCCTACCAGCTTTGCATATCTGTGTGTACGATATTTTTCCAGTTGTTGGAACGATTCAAGAAAAAAAGGAATATTTGTTTGATGGAATTTTGCTATTGTGAGTGTGAAGACTGGGGAAGATACATATACCTGTGCCTTCACTTGCTACTTTTTGAGGAGTAGGAAGAATGGGGAAAGGTGCTGAAAGAGAGGGAGTTGCTGGCAAATAAATGTATTTCACAAATACTGACATAATCCTGATATTTGCTATTTTTTTTCTTGGTAATCATTTCGTACAGAATTCCACGAATAATAAACTACCAGACAATACTGAGATAAACTACTATAAGGAACAATTTTCAGTGACTAACAAATGTACTGAGTACATGGACATGTCTTTTGTAACCTGTAACTTCGTGAATTTAGATTTCAGTCTGTAACTCTGTGTTTCCATGGCCTTAGTAAAAATGATCTGTAGGAAAACAATATAGTCATCATCATCATCACCATCATCCCGATGTTTATTATTTCACAGGGATAGATGAGGCAAAGTCAAAATGATTCAGAGAGGAAAGGCGTCACTGCAGTTTGAATAAGTGAATCAGTAGACTGCGCCTTCGTTTGCAGAACCGAATGCTACAACTGAGTGATGTTAGCACCTGGATCCTTCCTCTGCAAAGCATCCCATTCAAATGCCAGCATGTAATTTAGGACTTCAAGGCAATTTAAGTAGAAATTTGAAGTTAAGCAAACGCTTAAAATATTCTTCTGCCTACTAGCATGAATGGTGCTGCGAAACGTGTGCAGCCCCGCCCTACCCCATGCAGCCCCGCCC